>JANHFL010000659.1:55614-70689 GCA_032468155.1 Oxyrhabdium leporinum
TGTGTATGTTAACCCTTCAATGCACCTTGTATCATATAAATACAGCAACATATTTATTACATTTTACTGCATTTTTTTATTAATACTAACATGCAAATATATGTTTAATTTTATCAACCATTTATATTTTTATTCCTGTGAGTAGTTGTCGTAGGGACCCCAGTACACTGCTTTGCCCAGGGCCCATAATGCTGTTAAGACAGCCCTGCTCTGATGCATGTCAGTAGATTGCTGATAACTGCTACACCCTTCATTATCTCCTAGTATATCTTTTCATGTGTCTACTCACTTCAAAATCACTGCGCTTGTGTTTTCAGACAGCACATCTATATTGTGTGCCCTTTTCATTAACATCTCTTGTTTATGATTGGTTAACTAAGTTCTGTATGCTGAAACTCTGTAGGATTTATGCCCACAGAAGTGGCAACTATGCCTGAACAATTTATATAGTATAGTGTAGCCTCATTCATTAATATTTACTGTGTAAATCTAAACACCATGGAGTTAAATGTGTTCCTTTGTTTTTTTAGATCTAGCATTTCATTTGACTCTTTTCATATTTATTTTGCTTTCTACTAAATTATTCTTTATATTAGCTATTTATTTTGAATAGTTTGTTGTTCATTCTTCTTTGAATTCTTTTGAAGTGACTAGCTGTGACAAATAACAGATTCACTCTGGAAGAAAGTAACTCAAGAAAAAATAATTTCATTGACAGCAAAGTTGTAAATAGTGCACTAAAAGACTTAGATAAGATTTAAGCTACTAACTATTTCAGGGTTTTTTTCATCAAGAACTATTCTATTTGTGACTTTAATCTTTAAAATAAATTTAGTTTTTGTTATTGTAGGAAAAATAGATTGAAAGCATGATAACGTGGCATGGCCCCAACAATACTTCCAAGATTCAATCAGTCTAGGAAAATTCTTTCCCATAACATTTGTATTCATTTGATGCCACATGCTTGTCCACTCTCCTGAACTTTTTCCAGATATATCCTCAATATCCTATTCTCCCACTACTCACTAGGTTAATAACCACATAAAGCTAAAATCTACTTTAACTTACTGCATAAAGTAAAATCTACTTTGACTTTCTAGAAGGCATAGTATAAGGGTTTGATTTGTACAAGTCTAATAGCTTTTACCACTACATCTTTTAGCTTTATAATTATTGTCCTTACAGGTATTATATATATGTTTTATGTGGTAATTGTTTTCACAGTTTCTATATTATTACTTTATGTCAGCCTGATACCAAAATAAAGATTCAATTGTTATAAAAACTTGTAGCCACAAGGGGGCATTCCCTGCACACATAAATATATCAAACACACCCCTTCTATTTTTGTGGAAATGCTTAAATAGTGGAGTGGGATAGGGCTGTTCTGGTAAAAATCCGGAGAACTATTAGATGACAGTAAAATGATATACCTATATAAACTTGCTGCCATGTATTGGTTGTTAGATCTTTACAGCCCAGATCTGCTAATAATATTGCCTAAGAGCAGCAAAAAGGTAACTGCTTGAAATTGCTAGACAAGATTAAGGAAATAAAGGAAAGAGACCCTTCCTTAGTCTCCTTTAACATTATAAAAAATGTTAGACTCATTACTCAGAATGCTACTTATATAGTTTTCATATAGGTGGTGCTTTTAAAAGTTTTTATATATTAGCTAAAAATCACAAAGGTTTCAAATACATTTATCTGTTAGAAATGTTCCAATTAAAAAGAAAAGGCTTACCTTCATTTATTAAAGTTAATGGTGGAATTTTGAAAGGACTTTTTGTAGGAGACGTAGCTGGATCAGGGGGTGGTCTTACATCTCTCTCTCTAGGATAACCTGGATCTCTCTGAATTTCATTACTTCCTAGTAGCGTAGGGTTGTAATGTGGATTGTTAGGAATGTGATGAGGCACCACTGGAACTAGTGGCGGTGAACCATGTGCATCCTGCCGTGAGAATATTCGCATACATTGTTCTTCCAAAAGTGTGATGATGACCGATTGATTATTTACAAGGTCAGTTAGTGCTGCATATTTTATTTCAAGCTCTCTGTACCTTGATGCCATCTTCAACATTTCAGTTGTAACATTGAGGATTTTGTTTTCCAGCTGGGAAAGCTCTAGTGAATTGTCTCGTTTGCGAATTATCTCATGCAAGAGCTGCATATACAGTTGAGTAACACGTGAATTCATGTTACGACTCTCTTTTCTCAGCAATTTTACTTCATTTACTATATTTCCATCCACATCCACCACTAATTGCAAGAGATCAATCTCTCGCTTTTGCTTGAATAGTACTTCTTTCAAATTCTCAATATCCATCCTAGTAATTTCATCTTTTTTGTTTCCTGGACTTGGGTCTTTAGTGTTGACACAAATTGGTCCAGTTATTTTTTGTTCCGGAACAATAAATGTGTACCCACACTTTTTCCCTTCCTCACCCTCTTCTGTAGAACGTGGATTTCGTTTAGGAAAGGATTTTTTAAGTGTCTCTACTGTATAATATCCATTTGATAATAGCATTATTAAGAAACTCAAAATCCATGGGACTGTCTTCATTTTCAAGTGAGCTAAATGGAGAAAAATACATTTTATTTATTTATCAAATTTAGAAACTGCCCATCTCCCTTGCAGAGGGACTCTGAGTGGTGTAGAAATAAAATATTAAAAACAAAAAGTGTGTGTAAAAATTAAATAAAGAAGCAAAGATAATTAAAATTCACCATTAAAAAGTTAATTAAAAGGCAAAGGGAAGACCTTCTGGGTGCTAATTTGCCCCACAGCTGCATGGTCCTTTGTGAGCCCCATGCAAGAGAGCAGAGTCAGGTCTTTAGATATTTTCAAAAGACCTGGACAGTGGGAGCCTGTCTCCCCTCTCAGAGGGGAATGTTCAAAAGGGCAGGGGCAATAGCAGAAAAAAAAAATGCTGAATTCAGGACCTTGCCAGTCACAGTCATAACTCTTTAACTGACAAGGTCCGGGACATGCCTTCCCTACCTGTCCAGATAGGACGGGCTGATATAAGGGGGCAATTTTAGGTATTGCCAAGACTGCATCAGTATAAAAATAATCCATGTCAAAAATGATAGAAAGATTAAGGGTTTTGTCAGTCGTTCAGGCTTTAATTATCCCCTATTCGCTATATATTCTGTTATAATTAGTAGCAGAAGTATGGAAAGCAGAAACATTTAATATCTTAGTATTAGAAATCAATTAAAGTCACAACAGTTGAATAAGTTGAGTGCCATAGTATATCAGGATATAATGCATACAATTACTAATACTGGATAACATAGAGGTTGAGCTAACAACGCTGTGTTGATTTATCATCTTACATTTTGCAGTACTCATCTTGAATGACAAAATGTAACCTTGTAAACAATAAGTTTAGTTCCCATATTAAAGACCAAGAATGAATATGTTCATGTTATAAATAAGCTCCCTTCTCCATCCATTCTCCTACTAGTGTCTCATTAGCATGAAGTAATCCTATATTATAGTGTGAAAACTCTGAGCGACATGAACACAATAGGTAATTCAGTGGGAAAACATTTCACTAATTCCTGCCTAATTTGGTACAGGAACTTTACTACTGCTGTGCATATAAAATGCTGTTACTGTACTACAGGCTGCATATTTGAAGAGCTTAGGAATATGGAGATGGACAGGTGTTTGTACAGTAACTTTTTTGAAATTATTTTCATCTAGATAGCTATTTGAATTCAAAGAATTGATCTTCTATATTTTACATTATATATTTAAAGGGCAATGCATTTTAAAAAAATTAATGCCAAAATATCTTGTAAAAATTGTGTTATATTTATATCATTGTTAAAATTATTAACCTCAGATATTGCAGTTAGATTAGGTTCTGTCATGTCTATTTAATTTCGTTGTACGAGGTGCAATGACAATAAAGTAAAGTAAACTAAATTATTTTACTTCTTAAATTATTCAAGTTCCTCAATTTATTTTTATCTGGAAATGATTGTTGGGTTTTTTACTGTAAAAATAGTTTCAAACAGTATTAAATATTATTTTGCCTACTTCAGATGAACATTTCAAATGGTAACATTTCACTGCAAATGGACAATGTTCTTAGGTTTTTTTTCTGTATACAGAAAGTGATGCCAAATAAAAATTCCTTGTTTGCATTTGAACTTACCCAAGATATAATTTAGCTTCCTTTTAAGATATAGTGGAGATTTGCCTTCCAGTGAAAGTGCTATTCTTTGAAATAGCCTTCAAACAACATTCAGTGAAATGTTCCATCTCTACCAGCATAAAATTCTTCCTAATATTCAGTTGTATTTTAACTGTTTATACCGGTGTAAGGGTATACTCATCACTCTACTCTTAACATTATCCTATACTGATGCACAAAACTAATATTTTAGTAAAGAAAAAAAGAAACAGTTTGCCATAATTACAGTAATTCCTTTCTCTCTTACGCCATTTCATCCTTCCTTTTTGCTATAGTGTTGGTCTTTTTTCAGCGCCAGAGGTCTCACCTATTACTCTTACATGAGAAAAGACAAGAGAGTCAAATATTAGTATTTATTTTATTTTAGTCCAAGAGAGAATCGGGACTTGTGGAGCAGCTGTATTATGCATATTTACACAATATATGCATACCTTTAGGTGTCCCAAGCTTTAACAATACTGGAGAATGGAAAAGAACATGCATAATCACTATATTTTCTTGTACTGATATTATCAGTAATGCTAACCACAGCAAAGAAACTTTGTTGTCATAAAATGATTTTTGAACTTTCTTCACAAAAATTTCTGCTTTATCTCCTCCTTATTGTAATTATTAATTCTGCTTAGAAGAGCCTGGTTTAAACATCTGGGCTGCATTGTTGGGAGAGGGGGATAAATGGCTAAATAAGAAACATATATTATTAAAGCTGAATATTATTTGTGAGTGACAGTTTAGTTTTGCATGGAATAATGTACTGAAAGCAATAAAATTACATTTTTCTGCAAATGCAGAGGAAATGTTCATATTGAATAATTTGCTTCTCCAAATATTTAATTAATATGCATAACATGCAAACATGTTCTGTACATTAAAAAGGTCAGCTATTAAAAACAGTGAGTTAATGCATATAGTCTGTCTTAGCTTTCAGGTTTTGTATGATTAAATTAATTGGATATGGAAAGGAGTGATACACATCTGTTTGCAAGGGAACCTTAACATAATATTCCACATTATTGATAATCTTTTTGTTTCTATACCTTACTGGAGTCCATTGTGTCTTCCTCATTTTCTAAAGTGGTAGCAAGGTGAAATCTTTGAAATGAATGTAGTTTGTTAGTTATTCTATAGATGTGAGTGAAGATTAGTAATTAGTTAAAACAAAAACAAAAAAAGTCGTGTGAAGAATGGGCTTTAGTTTGAGTATTTTCATCTCTGAGAAATTAAAAATCAAATCTACCTCTGAGCAGGAAACATTTTAAACTCATTTCCAGCTTCCAGACAAGTATACAAAACTATGCTTATAGTTTGTATTTAGATAAGAAATATTTTGAAGATTGAATTAATTTCTGAGATTCAGCTACCATAGATGCCACAGATTTAAGCTGTGCTCTCATTGGTATCCAGAAAAATGTTTGTTTGTGTGATCATTTTATTCCTTTTACTTAGCATAAATCAGCATTGGCTTCAACCCATATCTCTCTACAGGTAGAATCTATTAGACCGGTGCTGGGTTTTTTTTTGGCATAGTATCCGGTATATGGGACAAGTTTTTCCCAAGAAAGGTATTGTGCTCTCTTTTTTCACATGGCCTTAAACATACAGTGATTTTGCCCTCCATAAGCAAAATCTTTCTTAAACATTCCATCTTGAGAGAAATTGCAAATTTTCTCAATTTGTGAATAAAAATTTCCAGAATTTTTTAAAAAGTGTTTTTAATCTACTGCTTGTAGATAACTTTGATATTCTTTTTGTTTGTGAGGAAATGTATGTGTAATAGTTTCTCAAGTTTCCATCCTTTATGTCCTGAGACCCTCTTAATTAAAACACATATTAAAACAAAGCAAAACAAGCAATTAGTTATTACTTTCTGTATTTAGTAACATAAACGGATGCTTTGCTATTTTCAGCACCTCTTTGATTAGAATACCATAAATATTTTGTATCTTTAATTACTTTATTGGATTGATTTTTTTCCATTTTTTAAAAAATGCCATTGCTAATATTGAATTAGTATCACGCAACAAGCCAATGTTATTAACATAGTTGGCAAAAAGGCACTGGTTCAAAATGTATTAATATAGTACAACTGTTCTGTTTAAGTTGATCCTAAGAAAAATAGGTTGACGAGGTAATGAAAAAAATATGAAAGACATATTAACACATTTCAACTTCCGCACAAAAAGCTATGTGTTATTTGATTTTCTTTGGAAATACAAGAACCTTAGACGTGGATAAGATGTTAAACAAAAGGGTGAACACACTCAATTTGATTTCATATGTACCTTTCTCATTTTTATATAGCATTAAAAATGGTGCATCTCTTGACTGTCTTGAAAACAATCACATATAATATGGAACTGAATAAATTGTAGATTGAAAATTTGTACTGTAACTACAGAATTGCTGTGAACTTATAGTAGTACCCAGTGATATTTATATCTTATATTGCGTTAACTTTGTTGAAATAACTTACTATACATTCCATTTAGTCAAATTCTATTTTAGTCATTGGGAATTTTTACATCTGAAAAGTTGATTCACTGAATGGCAAATATTTTTTCTTTTAATATCAGAACTTTGATTTAATTTTAATTTATCTTCTGCAGTTCACTTTCTGACTTACAATAAAGCTAAAGATAGTTTATTACTTCAAATACTTTCTCTTGAGTACTATATTTTTAATTGAATACCATTCTTGCAGCATGAAGAATTTGTTATGGAGTTCAGTTACTTTTTATAGGTACACTGTATTTGCAGGTTTTTAAGCTAATTCAGGCAAAATAGCATTTATCAGATCAACATTCTAGAATACTTTGATCCTAACTCTATAGACATGTTTCTTTGCAGAATCATGCTTTTCAGAAAATACATGGAAAATCCAAAATACTTAAATAATAAATTTTGCCATTGAGTTCTACAATCTACTGAAATACATGGAATTATTTTCTACTTAATGGCAGCTATTCAGTAGTAAGAACATAAGTGCAAACATAAGTCTTTTATTTTCCATTCTGAAGTGCATAATACTTACATTGTCTTATCAGATTAATAGATCCAGTCTCTGAAGCCTAATAGGTAAACTTCTATTACAACTAAATACTAATAGTTTGAAAAGGGCAATATTAACTATTTTCTAAAATATTTGTTCCACTACCTGTATTATCTCAGATTTATTTATAAAAATGTCATTTTTAAAAAATTACATAATTAGCAAAATAAACTTTTATATTGTACAGAGGAACAATCTAATACTGTAGTCAATTAAAAACTGATAAAATTAAAGCTCTGGTTAAAGCTCTGAAATTATTTTTGATACATTCATTGTTAAAATGAAATAATATTGCCTTGGTTCTTACCTATAGTGGTAACTACAATACATGAATATCAGTGTTTCTACACCAGCTGCTTCAACTGTTGTCCACTGGATATTTTGCCACCTTCCATTTTGGTTGTTTTCTATGTTGGCTGGATGTGACAAAAGATGCAGTTTAAAAACATCCAGAGAGTACCAGGTTGCAAAAGAGTGCCAGCAACTTAAGATTCCAGCAACTTAGATTCCACAGCTAAGTGTTCTAATAAGATCCTAAACTTTGTTGCATTTTGCTTAACAAACTATTTTAATCAGAACTTGAGAATAACTGTTCAGTGCATTTATAGTCTAACATCACATGTTACTCTCTGAAAGATAGCAAAAAATGCATTTAAAACTAAGCATGTATAAGCAATATATCTCAGTGTAACATAGAAGGTAATGGTTTTCTGCCAAAGAAAACTCCAGTATTTGTATTGTTCTTTATTAGGCACAATAGAAATTATTGTATTCAGCAATCATGGGCTCTAACTTTGAGCCAAGATAATTAGTACATTATATTGGGTTAACTTTTTGCTTTTGCGAGCTAATTTAGCAATTTTTGAGTTCCTATGGCACCAAAGAAATAACTGAATCTTGAAATTATTTAAATCTACTATGCATAGTGGATACATGTTTATTCCAAGTACAAATGGAATGATTTTGATAAAAAATGTGGTGCTCTATATTAGTACATGAATGAAACAAAATTAAATGAAGATTTAAATTGCAGATGTTCATGCTAATAATTGATATGCCTGAGATAGTCTGAGAGTTACTGACTTGCTAGCTTTATTTTCCTTTATTAGGAAAAAAAGTAGTTTAAAATATTAAACTAATACAAAAAGATTAAAAACAGTTTCACCATGGAAGCTTTATAACTGGTTTTTTCCCCCTAATTATGTTTGGGGAGTGAATGTGTAAGAGAAGATCCTCTCTCCATACCTTCCCTCAGCATGCAACTAATAGTAATAGTATTTTGATGACTTTTATAATGGAGCATCATAAAAATCAATGGAGTACAATAAATTCTAAACCATGTGCATATATAATGACAACAATCTCATCCTTACCCGAAATGGGGGGGAAAATGCATGTATATTGACAGCAAAGAAAATGTATGGATACTAACCTTCTGATGATTCTTTTATTCTGAAACAATAAAACTTCAGAGGCTTTTTCTTTATATTTCCTCCTGCTGGTGCCAATACAGTTGACTAGCACAGTTCTACGTTGTTTTTTTTGTTCTATTTAAAGCCAAATACATATCCCTTTCTTTTAGCTTAATGAAAGACTTATCTATCTAAACAATTTCCTTCTGCAACAGAAAAGATGGAGAGGTTTTCTAGCTGCTGTGCCTTTTCCTTTCATTTGCATTCTGAACTGTACTAACCAGCAACAGCTGAACTTGCTTTCATATACAGCACAGCACACTTGGGTGTGTTTCTTAAACGAATGCATGCCTAGACGTAGAAACTGCCAGCCCATGTATGAGGTAATTGAAGAAAGGGAGGGGGAAAAGAGAAAGGGGGAGACCAAAGGATTTCCTATCCACAGCCTTTGGAGTAGAATTGAAATTGGGAGAGGAAAAAGAGTGGGAATCACAGTATGAACAAGGAGATACTGTTTGCTAGTTGAATGGAAAGCAAACAGCAGATGGGGAAACTATAAAGAGTTTGGGTGCTGTACTGTAATTGCAAAGCATTGTTACTTGGTTGCTCAAACTTGCCTTTAGCTGTTACCATAGTGAGTTTACTTTAGAGGAGAGATTCTTTCAGACTGATACATCCAATTTTCTGTTTCCACGAAGGAGAGGAACAGGAGATTTGTGGATATATGTGTTTCTGGTCAATCATTCTGAAGAATGCAAACCAGAATTCCCTTTTAAATTCTTTTTTTAAGTTTATTTAATGAGAAGCAGTTGTTACAGCAATAGTGTTTAAAAAAACATTGACAAAATAAGACATTAATGCTATTAACTCTTAAGTGACAAGGCATACTAAATGAGGAGAAAAGACTGATTGGTCCAAGAAAAAAAATCAGTTTAAGAAAGTGAATCATGTATCCATTGATTTCTAAGTGTTTCTTAAATACTTATTTAGTCAGAATCCCAGATGTTTTTAATAGCAGAATGAGAAATTGAACATTTTATTTTATTATTCCCATCCCAGTTCAATAACATCAGTTACCAACAATCAGGCAAACACAAATACTAGTCATTTTTCTATTTACATATTCTGTTGTCATTCATTGGCCATCTAGAAGCCAGTAGATTATTTAGAATTTAGTTAGCTTAAACCAAGCTGAAATACCAACAAATAGTTTTATTGAATAAATACTAAGAGAGTTACAGAGAAAGAATGGCATCAACCCTTTTTTTTAGATTGACCAGAAACTCCAGAAATGACAATAAACAAATCCACTAAAGTTGCCCATTTCATGTCACTTTTTATTCTTAGGACTTAGATCAACTTGATGTTTGGTGACTACGGCATTTGTGTCATTTCTATACTTTTCTTAAGGGACAGAGAGCATAAATTACATCTAATTATTTCTTACTAACAACTTCAAACAATTTAATGCTCTGCCAGTTAGCTTTTAAGTAAGACATTGTCTCTAGCAGACAGCACGTGAGATTTTAAGTAAGACATTGTCTCTAGCAGACAACACGTGAGATTGATCTGATAGCATATCTTATCAACAGTGTGGGAACACAGCTAGTTAAACCTTTGTTAAGAATATTTTTAAGACAACCACTTATTACTATTTCACTTTTTTCTTGTCAATCTTGTATGCTATTACTACAAATATAAAGTTTATATAATTGAATACAAAGAACAAATGATAATAATTTAGACATGTAGCAGTTTAATTTTAAAATATATTTGCTGCATTAGTTAAATACTTTGTTGAATTGCAAATACATTTTAGATACATATTGAAATATAAAGCTTTTATAATATATCAGGGGTGTTAAACTCACGGCATCACATGACGTATCGGGACTTTTTCTCCCTGTGCTAAATCGGGAATGGACGTGGCCAGCCCATGACGCATCTGGCCCGCGGGCCGGGGGTTTGACAGCCCTGTAATATATGGAAGGCCAGAGCTGAATGTTTCAGATTCATGACATGTCTTCAAAGTCCAAATAGTATCTGAAGCAGGACTAGAAGGCTGTGGTGTTATTTGATTTGACTTTCAGGTAGTCCTCTCTTAGAACCACAGCTGGGATCAGCAACACCATTACTAAGTGCCATGATTGCTAAACAAAAAATCATGTGACTGCAAGGACTTATAGCTTCACTTCTGCTTCAGTTGTTAAGCAAATCACCACAGCTGTTAGGTAAAACATTCCATATTCTCCATTAACTCTGCTTGACACAAGGCAGTTGCAAAGCACACAAAGGGCATGACAGCAACAGTCAACTGTATGTCATTTGCTAAGCTCCGAAATGGTGTTCACATGACTGCAAAATAGTGCCATGATCATAAATGAGATGATTGATCACAAAGCTGGGGGTTTCCTTCAGAAGTGTAACTTCCAACAGTCACTAATTGAGGCAGTCAGTAAGCAATAGCTACCTGTGATTATTTTAGTGCTCTATATGATAAAAAAATATTTAATTCATCTTCAGGTATTTATCTCTCAGACTTGACATATATTGACTCAGCATATCCATCAACTGGAAGTATTCTGGAAAATGAGCAGAGATCAAACTTAATGAATAATATTCTTAGAATAATTTCAGACTTGCAGCAATCTTGTGAATATGGTAAGTTACATCACACATTTACAGCATTATGTGCAACCAGTGAATAAAAATTGCTTGAATATTAATTGAGGCTTGCTCAAATTTCACCTTTGTTTAAAGGTGATGAAATATTTAAAAAATAATAATTCAAGATATGAACAATATATCTTAAAATATACCATATCTCTTTGGACAAATGTAAATGGTAATACTTGTTTACTAAATAATTTCAAAGAAAAAAAATGACTTTTCTCAACTTAGCATTTACTTTTAAAAATAATTAACAGACTTTGATATAATAAGCTTTCTGTTATTAAAAAAGATTTCGGAAGCCACCCCTTAATTTGGACTAAGCCTATTTCAAATAAAATATTCTCTTAATAAGAACCTTCATTTTTATTAATTTATGTATTATCTAAACGTCTGCTTTTTGGGGTGAGGGGGAAAGGAAGGTAATACAATAATAATAGTTAATATTGATATGAAATCATGCCATATAAAATACATAGAGCTTAGTGGCTATTAATAAAATAACTGCTGTCCATGTATACCAATTACTATTTAGATATTCCTGTGTTGTCTCATGTTCAAAAGTATCTGAATTCTGTTCAGTATATAGAGGAACTTCAGAAGTTTGTAGAAGATGATAATTATAAGTAAGTATAAAAACAAATCAATTACAATGTATTCATTATTAAATTTTTGGTTTTAGAGCAGTTTTTCATAAAAAAACAAAAGAGTACTTACAGTCTTCTTTCATAAATGTTTCAAATTTTTAGGACATTTCTTTCATTTTTCGTGAATACTTTCTTGCTCTTTTTTTTCTTTCTCTTTCTTTCCTAGAATATAACCCTTGGCTATAAATATTAAAAATGAATGAATGATATAAATCTAACAGATGAATAAGAATCAATAGTTGTTCAGGATCTAAGACAATCTTAATCTATTATGAATTATTTTATATATTCCCCTATTCTTAATCATCTTCCCTCCCAATTTCTTATTCTGTTATTAACTGTGGTATTTGGTACTCATCATATAATCCAGGGGTGTCAAACTCGATTTCATCAAGGGCCACATCAGGGTTATGTTTGACCTCAAGAAACTGGAATGGGCGTGGCCAGGGTGGGCATGGCCAGCTCAACGTCATTCATGTCGGGGGCGTCTGGTGGCCCAAGCACTCTGCCAGCGAGAACAGGCTCCCGAGCTCCGTTTTCAGCTGCAACAGCTTGCTGCAACCCTGTGATAGTGAAAATGGAGCTCGCGGGGGCCACCCGTGGCCTTCCCAAGCTCTACTTTTGCTGGCAGAGGCACCAAGACTCAGTCTTTTGCTGTTTCCATGGTGGCCCTGCAGGCCTTGAGTTTGACACCCTTGATATAATCCATACTGGTCTTTTAAAAAACTAAGACTAATTATCAGTTATATGTGCAACTGTTTTGTTCTTTTCTTTAAGTTAATATACAAAGTGGAAGAAAGTTTCCAGGAAATCACAGTGTTTTTAAATGGCACTTCTAAGTCACATGTATTTTTCTTTGAAATGAAAAACAGGTATTTTGTATCTTACTTGTTTTTTTTTTTAAATGGAGTTTTTTATTTATATCTGTCAAATTATGATAATGGTTATTTATTTATTTTTATTTATACTCCACCTAACTCATGGTTTGATGCTACTCTGGGAAGCTAATTATTATATTTTTATCTCACCTTTTCATATATGTATGTGTGTAACTCAAGGTGGTTAACATACCTAACACTCCTGCCTTCTACTTTCTCCACAACAATAACCCTCTGATATATATTCGACTAAGATAGAGTGACTGCCCAAGATCATCCAGATCATGATTAAGAGAAGACTAGAAGTAACAGTCTTCTTGTTTCTAGGTCACCACCTTAGCCACCACCAATCTGGCTCAAATGTTTTATTGATGGATTCCTAGTAGGAACTCCTAGAAAATGAAAGTAAGTGTAGAAGTCTGAATTTACTATTAGCAAAATCTTTTTTTTTTCCTGAACACAGACTTTCATTAAAAATAGAACCTGGGACCAGTACCCCTCGCGCCACTGCATCTCGTGAAGATTTAGTTGGTAAGTATTCAAAAATCAAATGTTCTACTTCCCAGTATTCCTATTTTCTGGACTTATAATATCCATAAAATCTGTTCAATAGAGAATCTAATTTAAGCAAACTTTTAAATAAACTAAAAAGAGAGGGAAATAGATAAAATGTCAGCCTTGGAAGCCATAATTCTATAAGCCTCTGTGGCTGCCACATGTAGTACCTGGGAAACCAGGAGAGGGAAGTTACTCATATGCTTAGCGGGAAGAATAGACACAACAAAATTCTTTTCTGGAAAGTCAAGGACACATCAACCGGCACCTGGAAGGGGAGTGCCAGGAGGAGACCATAAGTTGGAGCTGAAAGAGGATTGGGGCACCTGACCTTTGAGTGTGGCCAGGAGGTGGATCCTTGAATTTCTTTTGGGTGGAGAAAACCCTGGAGCTTCAGATTCAGGTTTTTCCCAGATGTGCCAACAAGATTTTTCTAATGAATTCTTACTTGGATATAACCATGTCTGAGTGCTGAATGGACGAGCGGAACTTTGATGGAACCCTGACATAAAATCTATATATATGCACTTCCAAAATTATTTTGAAGATTTTGAAGAATTATAATAACAAACTTGCTCTCTGCTCTACTCTTTTTATTTATTTTTTCCAGGCCCGGAAGTGGGTGTTTCTCCCCAAACGGTGCAAAAGAATGCTACTGCTGAAGGAGCATTGCTACCACCAACTCCTCCATCTCCTAGAAACCTGATGCCTCATGGGCATAGAAAATGTCACAGTCTGGGATACAAGTTAGCATTTCATTTGAGATTTGGTTTCTTCTGTTATTTAAATCCATGATACTCTGAATTATTGTTATTTAAAAAGCCATGTATATGAACTAAGTATCTTCTTTGCCATTGACTTTTCACACAGTGCATGTGTTAGGTTGTTTAAATAGCTTTAAATACCATTTTTATAAGTAAATACAAGATAAAGATAAGTAAAGATAGATATCTTATAGATAAAGTAGTGGCTGAATTTGTACATCATGATAAGTCAGGGTTATTAAATAATTTATTAAATAAGCCACACTCAGATTTGCAGACAGACAATGCAATCATGGCATTGTTGGAACCCGAAAACAGAGAAAAGTCTAACTATACAATATGCCAACCTAGAGCTATATATAACTGCTACCATCACAAAGTAATCATCATTTGTTTGGTTAGAATATATTTCTGTTTTGTTTCAATTTCCTTTGCTTTATACCTCTGTGCATTGTTAGAACTTTGAATAGGAAACTCAGTTTCCTAACTCAGTGATCTAAACGGCTCCTTTCTGTTTTCAGGAAACAAAGCAAATTAGGTACAAGGCAACAAAATGCTCGTTTCTGTTCATAATGTTTTGTTGAATCATAGTTACAATCATTAAACTGACAAGCCATGGTTTCATATTGATTTATATACTGAACCTGATTGTTCATACATTAGACCTCAGCAAGGCATTCAACAAAGTAGACCACAACCTACTTCTTGGTAAGCTAGAAAAAAGTGGGATAGATAACATCACCACCAGATGGATTCACAACTGGCTGACAAACCGTACTCAACAAGTAGTCCTTAATGGGTCTAAGTCTACATAGAGGGAAGTAAGCAGTGGGGTGCCACAAGGTTCCATCTTAGGCCCAGTACTCTTCAATATCTTCATAAATGACTTAG
>JANHFL010000659.1:70789-93038 GCA_032468155.1 Oxyrhabdium leporinum
AAGTCATATTGGTACATCTGGGAAAACCCGAATCTGAGAGTTCCGGGTTTTCCCATCCCAAAAGAGAATTCAAAGACCATCCCCTGCACTCCATCAGTCCATCACTTGGTCCAATCAATTCTTCGCCCCATTTAGATACATCCCCATTCAGGTGCAGTGTAACGTGTCCTTGACTCGGTAAGAAAGAATGTTGTTATGGCTACTAATCTACTCCACTATGAAATTCCCCCTCCCAATTTCCCATGCACTAAAATGTGGCAGTTTGGAAAGTTCCTTGTAAATATGGCTTCCAAACCTGACACACGATGTGGTTGGCAATCTCTATTTAGGCTGCTTCTGTAAAGAAAAATCAATTCTTAAACATTGGTAGCATACATAACTTCCTAAAAACATTTTCATTCTTCCATGTCCACTTCTAAGTGTAATATTGGAATCTATTTTTTAAATGTCCATGTTCGTCAATATTTTCCCATTATTTATAAAAGTAAAATGTACATGTACATAAAAATTGTAGAATTTTAGTACAAAAATATTAAATGTAACTCATCTATGCCTATTTCTTTAATATCTATTATAAAATTACATATTTTGTGAACATTTAGTTTTTTAAATTCTTTTTGCCTTTATTTATTTTGTCTTTTCCTTTGGATTTGCTTAGTGAGGTCCGATCTATTAAATATACTTTTGGTACTATGTTATATTCAATGTGATCAATCTTAATGTGTTTTACTATTTTTCTAGTTTCATTCATAAAATGAACACAGCAGAATTTAAAAGTGCAACATTCCCAAATGCAGGACCAAGGCATCTTTTAGATGATAGTGTTATGGAACCACATGCTCCATTACGGGGGCAGGCAGAGAGCTCCACCCTTTCCAGCGGAATTTCAATAGGTGAGATTTTATCTCAGTCAGTAAAAAAAGTATCTTTTGAAATTCAAATTTGTATTTTTTTTTCATTATATTTATATGCTACCTCTCCTTCATATTACTTAAGGGTTGTGCACAGGCCCTATCCACAGATAAACTTGTGCACACTGCAAACTGAGTTAGTGACCTGTGATTTTGGGATTAAAACCTCCCATGTTGTAAAATTACTCAGGATTTACTACCTTTTCAATGTCTAGTATAAAGTTCTATAAAAGCCTCATGAAAAAACAACCTCTGGATTAGGTCTACATTTTCCCCACCCAAATAAGGGTATGGGGAAGGAATAAAAATGATTAGAAAAAGCAAGTGGGAAAGGAATGGCTGGCTTCCCAACATCCTTTGCAGTGAAAGTTAACTAAAATATGGTCATCAACTGACAGGCTCACTGCTCAGAACTCGGCATAAATATCAGTCCATTGACTTGCTTACTTACAACTTTCATTTGACTACCGTCTTTCAGATACTTGTAGCAATCTTCATTACAAATGAGAACGAAGCATCATTTCCAAGGACCCAATGCTCATGAAAGGACACACATTAGATCTAGTTTTTGTTTCAACATTAATGTAATATGAACATGTGAAGAGGTTGAATTCATCTTTTGTCAAGGACAGATCACTTTCTGATTGCTACAGAATTATGTATAGCATTCTCTTCCTGCACTGGGAAAGGACTCATTAACTTGGTCCACCCCAGCATCTACCTGTGGATATTCAGAGGCTCCTGGGAAATTCCACAGGGATCTGGTAAGCAGTTCATCGAAGTCACTGGTTACACATTTGATTAATAGGATATTCAATGCCATAGATAGATTGCATCATAGTGTCTGCCCATGCATGCAGATGGGCTGCTGCTTCTTAATACACTGAAGAATTTAGGGTGATGAACCAGCAGAAAAGATGCCTAAGACGCACCTGGAGAAAGAACAATCTTGAGTGACTGAATCCTAATACAAGCCAAAGCTAGTTCACACAATGGTGATTCAGGTGGCAAAGTTGAAGTCTTTTGTCTCCCTTATGCCGAATGCCACCCAGCAGCATTTGTAAGACAACCTGCTCCTTTCAGAACATGTTGTTCACCAATATCATCTCACTCATTCCACTGTGAGGAATTTCATGCTATCCTTCTGGGCCATCTGTTCAGAGAAGGGAGATGGTGGCACTGTTTTTAGAGGCTTTTCCTGTGTTTGGTTGGCTAATTCCAGAAGATGGTGCTAAATTGTTATTGTTCTATTTCATTTCTTTCATACAGACACACAAACATAATGAAAGAAGAGGCATAAATGCTTATTTGTGTACTAAACAAAGAACAAGTACCATATACATATTCATTTAATATAATGCAATTAAATTATATTATGGAATTAAACTATTCAAATTTAAGTGAATTCTAACAGTTAAGTGGGGAGAGAAAAATTGAACATAAAAAGTAGTATACACAGTTAAAATAATCTCATAAACAAAATTCCCAGAAATAAGGTGTTTTCTTTTAAACTAATGTCATTGCAATTGAGTCAGTTTTATTATGAGTAATTTTTACAAGTTTTTTTAAACATTTTTCAGGCCTGGCAAATCATAGAATTACAGCGTTTTTAAATTGATTCACTTATTCCAATCTTAGGTAGCAGTGATGGATCAGAGCTCAGTGAAGAAACTTCTTGGCCAGCATTTGAAAGGTAAGAGAAGCCAATATATATTTATTCAAATGTGTATCTAACCTATGACAGTTTTACATTTCCACATAGAATAGCGTACCAAACATTCCTGGTATAGTGCTTTTGATTAAGCTCTGCTTTTCCTACACATGGATTATTTACGTGTCAAAAAATAATGGCTAAAATAGTTTTATCATGCAAGTTTTCTGGAGAGTGTATTATCACTAATATTTTAGCAGTGGTCCCAGAATCCTGTTTTGTAACAAATTTACTCTAAGGGAACATATGCACCTTATATGAGTGGTTCATCATCAACTTACAGCTAGTTGGGAGAATGTTGAAATAAGCTTCCCAAAGCTGAAGGTTCTATTTACAGTCTAGGCTTGGAGTAAAACCCAAGTGACAGTTGTCCTGAGCTACTCCTAGAACAGCAAGGCCAATTTAGAACAGTAGATAACTGACTTTTCTGTCTTAGTGAATGTATATGTTTGACTTATATAAAAACATGCTATAAATCTACTATTGTTTTTATAAAATTACTTTTATTTTGTATATCATTGCAGCAACTTTCACGTGAACCTTGATCATTTGATAAAGCACCGCTAATGATCTGAGGTGCTTATGCAGCTCCCAGTTCAGTACAAATGAAGTGACAATAACAAGCTAGTAAAATCATAGTTGATTTTATAAAACTAAGGTTTTCTGCAGGATGAACTGTTCATATTCTTTTTCTTCCCTGGCTTACATGATCTGTTTTCAGGCTACTACCTTAATGCATTTTTGCTCAGTAATATTCATACAACAATAGTTCCCTCAATATAAATAGAGGTAATTCTTGACCTACAATCATTTGGTCAGTGACAAATTCACGTTATAACGATTCTGAATGAATGGAGTTATAATCGATCCTGAGTTCCTGGTGTCCCAGAACTCCTGTGGTCAAATCATCACAACATGGGTGCATGCAACTCATTCGCACTTACAATAACCAAGCACCCCATTGTCATATATAATCACCATTTGAAACTTTCCTTGCTGACTTCCCCAGAAAGTTAATAGGGAAGCCAGCTGAAAATGTTGTAAGTCACTGGAATAAGTCCCCCCCATTCTCACATCCATCCCTTCTGCACTCATGCCACATCAGCCACTCACACATCCCTGTATGCACCATATAATCCCTAAATTTATTCAAAAGAAAAGGCCAAGATACACTGCTAAACCACCATAAGAGGGAATGTTTTCATATTCTAAGGTAATTACATTGCTCCTAATCACTTGGATATTAGAAATGTCTTGCTTTAACTGCTGATGTTGATTGTCTAATCATTCATTGGGATGCCAGGAAGAATATTCTATTGTTATATGTGTTCACACCAAGAAATGTGGTGTTCAGATAAGAGATCTTTTGAAAACATGAAATACATGAACAAGTAGTAGCAGTAATGTAGCAGAAAGGAAAGCTTATTATAGTGTTCTAACAAATGATGATTATGAATTTTTAAAATGTAACCCATACCATTTATAATGGAATCCAACAGGAACAGATTATACCATTCTCTTGGTCCGGTGACAAGAATAGCAAGAAATGGCTATTGGAGCCACATGAAAGGCAGCAGGTACCAATCCCTTGTGTTCAAGGGCCAGACACTTTCCTCTGGTGTTGGTGACTGATTTGTGAAGTGGATCTAATCTGACACTCCTGTTCTTTCTAACTATCTTGATATATCGTGACGTATCACAAGAATGAACATTCTCTATCGAAACAGGATTTCTATCTTAAAACTTAAGCGTGCCTTCACAGTCTATGGCTGTTCATTTAATCTGCATATCTAACTTTGTAATATTATTCTAAAAAAATCCCAAAATGTTTTACTTATCTCTCTACTTTAAAAAAAACCCCTCTAAAGCAGAACTGTCAAACTTCCGGCCCACGGATGCGTCACACGCTGGCCATGCCCCGGTTTAGCGAAGGTGAAAAAAGTCCCAATACGTCATGTGATGCCAACATGACAACGTGAGTTTGACACCCCTGCTCTAAAACATCATTTATAGTACTGGATGGTACTGGAAGTAATTGGCAAGAATAATGTTGAAACTTTGAAGATTGAATGAGAGTTAAGATGTTGCTTTTTCTTTTTATCCTGAGCCATATAAATTGTAAATCAGATGGCCATTATTTTCAGAAAGGCAGAAAGAAGTGGGATAACTGGTATTGCCGGGTCCTGCAATTTCAGTTCACATTCCCCATCCTTGCCTAATCTCACACCTCTCCAAAATATGTTTGGCAGTTTTTATTAGAAGACAAAAACTATGTCACTGAAGATGAGTCTCTGTGCCAAAGTGCCTTTTAGCAAAAAAAAAAAAAAAAAGGCTTTAAAAAATGTTACAGTAATAATAATGTCATAAAATAAAAAGGGGTCCCCTTCATTTTGGTTTCTTAGCAATGGTATGCAAAGAATAGAGATTCCTTGCCTTAAAGTTGCTTTGAATAACATTTTTTGAGAAGCACTTACATTCACATCAAGGCCTACATTCTTCAGCACCTATCCAAAATCTAGCTTCAAATAACTGTTACAATCTGATGTAATGTGGACAAGCATTTGTTAACTTTTGAAGGTCTAAAAAGGTCAGCTTGTCATCTCTCTTAGTTTATAGACTAAATAGTTGAAAGATGTATGGAAGAAATTCTCCAAGATGTTTCAGAAATTTTTACTTTCTTAGTCTGTCTCTGGAGAGTGATGGCTATGCCACATAAGTTGCTTGGTATGTAGTTACACAAACACTTGTGCAGTCAAATATTTCCTGTCATTAAAAGTTGGTCAGCTACTCACTTGTTAGAACACAACCTATGTTACAACGGCTTTATTTAACAGCTCTGGGCCAGCTTTTCTGCTTTCCTGCTGCTTCTGTTATTGCTTTCAAATATCTTGGTTTGGTATTGTGCATGTATTAAGCTCTTGCTGGTTTTTTTTGTTTTTCTTTTTATACTTTTTTTTCATTTACTCAAGTGACTACTATAAAATCAATATTTTTAGCAGATCTGGAAAAGTCTGGAAAGAAACTTTAAAAATAAAAGGAAAGGAATTTTTAAAATGGAGTTGATTCCAGATTTTTTGCTAATTAGAGTTATAATATATTTGTCATAATATATAATGGTGAATAATATATAATGGTGTTAAAGTGAAAGGCTTTCTTAGCATGTTAATTAGTGCTGTGCCACTAAAATATATAATCTTTCTAAAATTATAATCTTTCTATAATTAAATCCAACAATTAAAATAGTAGTATTTTGTTTCGGAAACCACAGATAATATGAGTGATGCTTCAAGAATTTCTGTTGAAATACACAACCTTCCCATACTTTGCACTTGCTTTTTTTTTTTAGTTCTGTGGAGTCTGAAGATTTAGCTGTTCATTTGTATCCAGGAGCTGTTACTATTCAAGGAGTTCTTAGAAGAAAAACTTTGTTGAAAGAGGGGAAGAAACCAACAGTAAGTTATTAAATAAATTATTTAAAATGCTTTCAAAATTGGCTTTTCCTGTTTCAAAAATATTTTAATTTATTCATTTTAATTGGATCACCAATGATTGCTCAAGTATTTGAATTACGTACATCTCAGTAGGTTGTAAAGTATTTAGAAGACAGTTGATAGGAAAACAGGATATAAAACATATAAAACACAAATTGAGGCAGGATATCTCGTGACTTACTCAAATAATCTTTGCAGCTATCCCTCCAATCTACTTCCTGTGGATGGTGTTGAAAAAATACCTGAGATGACAGCAGTTCATGTCCAGGAAATAGCTTTTAATTTTGGGGTCTTGGATATTAGATTTACATTTGTTTGGGAACCTTCCACATCATCACAGCACAAAATGTTGTTATGTTACAGTATATAATGTGGATTACAGCTAACAATATTCTAAAAGCCTCATTCTGCTTAGTTAATGTGTAAAGTGAATAGGAGTTAAATATGTACAAAATTAAGATACCATGGAAGATAATTTTGAATTTATTAACATTGTGATTTTCCAAATGTGTAGGTAGCTTCTTGGACCAAATACTGGGTGGCTCTATGTGGAACACAGCTTTTCTACTATGCTGCAAAGTCTTTGAAGGCTACAGAGAGAAAACACGTGTGTACTGTATTCTTGCCTTTTTTTCAGCCTTTCAGTGTGAATGCTGCATATTCTGCAGCACTGAGCTGCCATCGGTCTATAAACTTCGTATTGTCAAAATACGTTGTTCATTTGCTTCCTCTATTTTAACCTTGAGCTTTCCTGCAAGCAAGTTGTAGCAATTGTTAAAACTAATTCCAAATTCCTGCTGTAATTGTTGTAGAAAGGTCCATATTTAGAATCTATACTAGGAGCTTTATAAATTCAGTTCAGTTTTTCAGTGCATAGAAGAATAGCAACTTTCAGCCCACACAAGGAAATTCAAACAGAAAAAGGTTTTCCATAATTGACATAAAATTTGCTTATGTGACACCTCTGTTTGTGGATCAAGGTCCAGTCTCACATCAACTCTGGGATATATAAAATACTGTGTCCCTTTTGAGTTTACTTAATCTGTGTTGCATTACAAAAGCCAGCAGGTCAATTCTGCTCTTTTTGTTGTAGCCATTATTTTTAATGCAAATATTGCTGTACCCTTTTTGTTCTTATTTTCTTTTCATTGATATTCCCCCCCACCCCTACTCTTAGTTCAAATCTACACCAAGTAAGAATGTGTCAGTAGTGGGTTGGATGGTTATGATGGCTGATGATCCAGATCATCCGGATCTTTTCCTACTCACAGATTCTGAAAAAGGTCAGTAACATTAATTACTAGTAGTAAATTCTTGATTTAATCATCTTTAGAAATAACAAACACTGCAGTATTCACCTTTGTCCAAATTGAACATTAGCAGATTTTGCACCCCAAATGGTCAAAGTCTGTTCAGCAAATCAGTCCAGAAAGTATTCTATGCTCTCCTCCAAGTTGAAATTCAATATTAACCCATTTTACTGATAATACTATATTCCATTTTGAAGGGCAACAGTGAATATTGTCTGGACTTTTCATTTGGCATTTAAAGGATACCTCTTCTCTGTTATTGGATATCACTGGTTATTATTAACTATTAAAAGAAAATTAAATTTATCAGTCATCTTACATTCAACAGATACTTCTTCTCTGCGATTAGTTGTTAAATCATTTATAGTCTTCAATTTTCATTTTAAGATAGTTCAAAGTTATCACAGTTTCTGAAAAAAATGACTTATAACATGTATTTGCACGTATAATTGTCGCAGCACCCCTACTGTCATATAATTGCAATTTGGACAATTGGCATCCTGCTCATATGTACGACCGGTTGCAACATCCTGCAAATATGTGATCATTATTTGTGTCCTTTGTTGCCAATTTCCAGCAAAAAATGCCCATGTGATTCATTTAATCACGGTGATTCACTTAATATCCACCATAAAAATTGTTATAAAATCATTCCAATACAACCGCCATAAATTACAATGGAAATTTCAGTCCCATTTTTTATCGTAAATCAAGGATTCCTGTAGTTATATTAGTGTAATACAAAACCTCCTTCAGGGTTTAATTGTAATAGTGAGCTGTGATGTAGCAAATTGAATGGGGCCCTACTTTTTGAAGATGGGACTAAAAAGAATTATGTACATTAATCATTAATAGATATTTATTCATCTGTTGCTAGAAAGTCATTTCAATGTGAAAACAAGTATTTATCTCAAGTCCCCCATAGAAAAGAGTGGTGAAGGGAATTCAGAATGCAAGCAGTGTGAGGTTAGTTTTTAGTTTAATAAGTCATCTGACCTATATGGTCAAAATGGAGAAATGCTACAGCTTCTGACCTGGAATATTATTATAGCAGCTCAGAAACTTCATATGCCAGGAAGATGAGTCTCAGGTGGCTTTTGTCTTCTTAGCAGATAAATGAGAAGTTATAAGTGAATAATTTGTGATGGAGATGACTTTATATTGCAGATAAAATTGTACAAATAAAATACGTCTTCATGGCTAATTCCAGAAAAGAAATATTGGACATATGTTTACAATTCTATACTTTTCTCAGAGAAAATTCTTAATTGGCTTATATTTTATCATATATTAAAACTACTGGTAGTGTCCGTTGCTAAATATATAGATATAAAAATATTTTGTATGATAGGTCAAAGAAGTGGCTATAAGATTTGCTCCAGAGAGTTGGGGGACTCTGCCAAGTGGATTTTGATAGTGGTCAAGTGAAAATAATAAATAAATTCAGTCAGTGGAAGCATATGATTGAACACATTTGAAGACAAAAGAACTAATACAACACAAAAGAAGCAAGCACTCTGCAAAGCCAGAGTTGCCAATCTGCAACAATGGTGCCAGACATGTCTGCACGACATATGGCAGAACATTCTGTGCCCGTACAGGCCTTACCAGCCACCTGTGGACACATCATGGACAGCCCACAACGCGGTTGGATGTTAAGGTCCTCTTCAAACATGATGGACGAACATGATGATTTTATTCCATCCACTAGTTTGTTTGTTTTTTAAAAGTGTTTAATAGACAGTATGAGATGACTTTAATTTTTAATGGAAAATTCCTCATTTTGTCATTCAGGAAATTCTTACAAGTTTCAAGCTGGTAACAGAATGAATGCAATGCTGTGGTTCAAGCATCTAAGCGCTGCCTGCCAAAGCAACAGACAACAGGTAAGAGAGCAAGAACTTTGAAGTGATGCTTTAGTTGCCATTAAGACTTGAATATAAAGCCTTATATAAATACAAAAAAACCTATGTATTGTTGTATTGCTCTGTCCCAACTCGGTCAGGGTGGGGATGGGTTGAGGGTTCTTTTGGATTAGGAAGCAGGTGCACACCACTTCCTTAAGAATCCCTGCTTGGATTCAGCTGTGTTTGACAGCTATCATCCTGTCTCCATCCTTCTCTTTTGAGGGAAGATTGTTGAATAGTGGGGATTCAGCTGCCAAATGTTTTAGAAGTGGCTTCTAGGGACTCTTTCAATTTCAGTTTAAACCCAGACATGGGATCAAGATAATATTAGTCATTCTAATTTATTACCTTTGTTGGGAACTAGATGAGTGACCACATACCTCTTGGTCCTTTAGTCTCTTAGCAGGCTTTGATACCATCAAGCTAAGGTATTCTAGATTGCCTCTAGGGGGTGGGGGTGGGATTGGAAGCATTGTTTCAGGTTCTTATCTTTCCTGCACTGATAGTTCTAATCAATGATTGAAGAGGAAGAAAGGTCAACCCAGTGATTGCTCACATGGGATAAAGCAAAGTTCATTGTGCTTTCCCTTTCAACATCTGTATGGAAGAGATCATTCATTAGTTTGTGGTACAGTAACATCTATATGCTGATGATACTGAGATTTATATTGCTACCCTGGGCTCATCAAGGGATCCCACTGATGTCTTCATCTAACTCCTGGAACTTGTTGGGAATTGGATGGAAACAAACAGATTACAGTTGAATCCATGCAAGACAAAGTTGCTATTTGTTCACCACATTTCTCTTTTTGCTCTAGAGTTGCCTCTAGAGGGAGAAGCACTCAACTTGGATTTCCTCTTGGCTACTGCTGGATTTGCAGATGGAGGCTCTGTCCAGGAGAGCCTTTGCCCACTTTTGGTGCTGGATGCACCTGGAGCAATAGAATCTAGCTAAAATAGCATGCTCTTATGAACACTCATTTGGAGTTTTACAGTCTATTTTATGTGGGCTGTCTTTAAAGACGACCCAGAAACTGCAGTTGTTGGCACTCCTACATTGCAAGCCTTAGGTTGGCTACAATAGGTTTCCAAGTACAATTCAAATTGTGTGCTTTAACTTACAAACTTGCATGTAGGTACCTTCAGGACCAACTTCTTCAATCTGAAATGGACCTCTCTGAAGTGAAGTGAGGATAGATAAATCCTTCCTCTTCCTCTCCCCCCACCTCCCTAAATAAATAAATAAATGGTTCTGTGGGAATAGAATAGTCCAAATGGAGCAAGCCTTACACTCTCTTTTTTGAGATCTCTTCCACAGAGTATTTGGTAATAATGGTTCTTTGCAGGATAGATAGGATGATGCAACTGGAGCAGTTTCTGAAATCATATTGACCTGATTGCCTCTTTCACTGTCTTAATTAAAAGAAGCATAATTGTAGGGATCCAAACAAAATTTTTCCCAACAGAAATATCCGGCTTCTGCCTAAATACGTCCAGTAAAGAGGAATGCTATTGCCAGGTATTCTCTATCCTATACATATATGTACATATTATTTTTTGAAAGAAATATTACATTTCCATCTATTATTTTCAGTGTGACTCCTTAGTCCCAAATTTACATCTGAAATATTCCCTCCAGCTTAATGATCTTCCAGAACATAATAAAAAAATGCTCCTGCATATCAAGTCCAGGATTGAATTCTGTGGCTTGATTTCTCCCATAGACTGGCTGAGGAGCCTTTGAAGAGCAATTTGAGCATACTTTTATGACAAACAAAATAAGAACCATTAGGTCTTCATTCAAGGGTTCTCTCGTTCACCTTCCCTCTTTTGTACACTAATGGAAAGAGATTGGAAGCATCTGCTTTTGGTTTTTACTATGAGAACTGTAATTTGTTTTTAAAAGAGCAGTTTGAGAATAAGCAAGAACCAGAGGTTAGTTACTGGTCTCAAGCCATTCTTGAAAAAAGTGGTATTTCTATAAGTTTAGTACATTTGGAAGCAGCATATAAATCTCAATCTTGTCTAGGACTTGATTTCTAAACTTGAACCTAAGTTATACCTCTAATTTCCTTTACAAAGTTATTTCTTCCGTTGATAGGTTCCTGCCAATTTGATGACTTTTGAGTGACCAGCTACTGCAGAATTTGATCCAAGAATTTGATCCATCCACTTTTGAATGCTATTTCATGGCTTGAGAAGTCCTGTTGAAGGCATGCCAGCTGTACTTCTGACTAGGAAGTAAATGGAAGTTCTGAATAAAAGCACTAAGATTTCAGGGAATGGAATGTGACATGAACAACCATGAAGCTTGCTGCTACTCAATATTCTCTGAACTGACTCGTGGAAACCACTGCCTTAAAGAATGAAAGGTTATCCAACGCGAAACACCAAATTTGTGTGTGGTGTGTGTGTGTGTGTGTATGTATGTATATGTGTGTGAAACTTCTGATGGTGCTGTACTTAGGTTAAGTAGGTTATAGCTAGTTTGAATTTGTGTTTACTTTGTTACCTTTTAATTTTAAAGCCCTGCTTTTTGCAGTTTTTCTTGTAAAAAAGGAGTACATCTGAAACTTAAGGGTGTTTCAAGGGGTGTTTGTGCAACGGGATAGCCTGTGTTTTCTTGAAAAATATGCAGTTTATATCTGTGTCCCTCTGTATTAGCTCTTGTGCTCAGCTAATTGGGGACACGGTATAATTAGTTTAGCTTAGAATGTAACAACTGTAATATATGCAAATTTATCTTCTTTTTATAAAGCACTGACTTTGCAGAATTTGATACTACATGAGGTTTTTCTTTTCTGCAAGTGACACAACAGCCAATATCATATTCATTCTTTTTTTGAGAGAGAGAAAAGATCTTGGTTGTCAGTTTCAAGGAAGCTCTGGGAAACATTAGGAGGTCAGAACTGAGAATTTAATCTCAACATATTTTCAGACAGGACATTTTCAGACATTTCTCCAAGAAACAGTTTACATACGCATTGTATGCTTTTCCACAAACACATTTACCTCTTAAAATTTTTATTGTTGCCTATTAAATATTGTTTTACAGATGAAAATCTTATATTTTCCTTCTTGTAGAAGAAACACATGATTGGGATTAGAAGTTTTTCATATCTTTTATGTCAGAGCTAGAAACCATATCTCTGTAGCATAAATTTATTTGTGTATAGTTTGCAAGTCACCTTCTACATAATCAGAAAAATCTGCCGGTAAAAAAGATAAGACGGGATTATTTACAAGTAGGTTTAGTTTAGTGTAAGAACAGATTTCACATATTTCCTTTAAAAAAACAGCCTACCACCATGTGAGATAATTTGTAAAGAAACTCATGCTCTGAAAATTTGTGTTACTATGATAGTGTGATATTTTGAACTAAACAATTTCAGAGCCTTCACATGGTAATAATTTTTATCACAAGAAAACAAGGTCAGTTGAAATCAACTCCATCAGTGCTATAGTCCAGTTAATAAGAAAAAATATATAGACTGAGGTTATAAAGAATAACTCAAATGCATGTGTGAGTAGAATGTCATTGGTTCATGTATCTAAAGGATATGTTTTCTAAAAGGCTTTTTCCTGCTGGTAGGATAGACAGAAATGGCAGCTGTCCACAGAAGGAAATAGTAAGGTTGACATAAAACTTTCATGCAAAGTACAATGAAAAAAATAGGAACATTAAAATTATCCACTTTAAAATCTGTTTCTGTTGTTTCTGCCAAAAAGTTCACAATATACTTAAATTCTGGATTCTTGGGGAATTAATACTCAGTTCTGACCTTATAGTGGTATTTGTTATAAAAGGAGACCTGCATGTTCTTGACTTGCTTAGTTTACATATCTGCCAATAAATGACACAGGATGTTTCATGGGAACATCTTTATAGCCAGCAGTATTACTATATAGAGTTTGCACAATTTAATTTCCACTTTTCAGAGTTTTAAAAAAGCATCACATTTTTTAATGTTGTGGAATGGAATCCTGTGGAATTTGTTTGTTCTAAAAAAGTACAGAGGAAAAAGAATTGTGTAGATAGACTTATCTACTTGATCAACATTCTTGTGAGTAGAAAGATGCAACTGCAAACCACAGCTTCATTAGGTATAGAGTTTTGAAAGATAAAAGATCAGCTCATGCCAGTTTTTCACATGATGTCTAATATAGTTAGTTTTGGCATGTTGAATGAGTACTTTTGAACATTTACAATATTTGATTCAGATCATAGAACATAATACATATTTTCTGAGATACATCAGTTCTGAAACTTATGTAACATTTTCACAACTAATTCATTACATCAAAATGTTTCTCAAAAGAAAATGGATGGTTTGGAAACGGAACACACACAAAAATAGGCACATGTATCAGTTCAAAACCAGATTGGAAACTTGTTTTTGCCCAATAGTCTAAATACCAAAAGCAGCAAAAAGTAGTAAAAATTCAATTCAAATATAAATTAAACTGTTTAAAACCTTTACTTAGCCTATTTCCTATAAATAGCAAATAGGGGTATTATACTTTTACAGCTTTCGGCTTTCTCATACATGTTTTGCAGTTTTTATATTTGTTTGTTTTGATTTAATCTATTTGAAAAAATCTTTCAAGCTTTGAATCATTCCAGATTTTATGGTAGTTTTAAAGGTTGCACTTGTAAAAAGATATATTTAATTTCTAACAATTTGCTTCATTCATCAGTTAAATCTCAGTAATGTAAAATTTTACAGTTCATACTATTAATATGTTTTAATAATAATTTAAAATATGTATCAGAAAATCTAAATGCTGTTTGAGTGTGAATGAAGCATTTTGCTTGGTAGTACAAGTTTCTTCTAAATAATTGAGCTAAATACATAGATGCTAATACTATCAGGTATTGTTTTTAATAATAATTAATAGAAAATAGAATGAGTTCCATTTTTACTATAATAAAAACACTGGATTTTTGGTATATAAAGACATATTTCACTAAAATATATTTTTAATATTTCATCTAAAAACAAATCAAGTTGCAAGAAATGTTTAATTCTAAAAGGCAAGATCTGTTACAAGAAACACTAATCTGGTTAGTATAACTGTAGAATGCCTTATACGTCTTCATTTCATACACACATACACAGAGAGTGCTTCTTCATCTTGCATACTGTAAATGAAGAACCTCTATTGCATCTGCCCAAATGAGCCTCAGTTAATCAACTTTCTAGTTTCCTCTCATTTTTATAAAATGCAGAGGTCATGTGTTCTGAGTATCTGCTCGTTATTATGAAAAGTTGATAGCAATTACCCAGATTTCAGTTAGCCCACATGAAGCTGGTTGAATAATACTGTCAGACTACTTTGTCAAATCTCAGCCAAGAAGATTTTCCTTGTAATGAAACTTGCACTGCTTCACGCACAGGTGATCCACACACACTTTTCTATGTACACTAAAGACATGGATGAAGCTGCTTTTCAGAACACATTAGGTGAAATGAAATACTCTGTTTCAGCTATTTATCTATATTGTATTTGAATCATAGAACATTTACTATAGATAATGTTATAGACATACTATTTTCAAATAGGGTTATGTGAGCTTTTTGGATTTCTTCCTAATTTTATGGCATTCCTATACCTTTGTGTCAGATCAACCAAATATGTTGCAAATTAGGTTTCCTTGTAATGCAAGCATCAAGTGGCTCAAGTTGCATCTTTCTTCCTCATATTTTTGTGCGTATTGCTTTTTTTAGTTGTTAGCATTCTTAAATCTAATTTTCTAATTTGGAATATTATATTTTATGAAAACTTGAAGACACTAAAATTTGAAGTAAAGAATTGTTTTTACTTTCTCTGAAATTATCTTCCTAGGTTTGCGGGGTTTTGAGTTGTTCTCTTTTCCCATTTAAAAATGGCTTGTATCCAACCTTAAAATTTACAGAATATTCATTCAGAGGAGTGTAACATTTTATATCTGTATAAGAATTTTGCCAGTGCCTTAATTACCAGTTTAAAAGACCAAGGTGGCAGTCCACCAAGTATTATTTCTATGCATTCCACTACTCATGTAAATGGGCTTTGCATAAACTCCAATTAAACAACTGGAATTCTTCAGCCAATAGAAAAGCTCAATTTTTCTTAGTTTATTTCTGCTTTGAAAGTCAAGCTTTATGTTTAGTAGACCCAGTAAAAAAACTATTAATTTGTTTCAGTTCATTGGTTTTATATAAGGAATTTTTGTGCATTTGTGAGCCAGTTCACACTTTTGCCAGTTCACACTTTTACATAAACTCCTCTCTCTATATATATATATATGTACCCTAGGCAACAGAACTAGGCAATGGATGCCTCAAGTATTCCTTCAGAAACCTCTCTCACCATCATCACCAATGTAAGATCTTGCACTAGAAGTGCAAGTTTCACTGAATCATCTAATTAATTTTGTAAAAATCCATTTTGAAACTGCAAGATAGAAACCAGTTTTTTTTAAAATCAGTTATATATGAGGAGTTAATATATTTCTTTCTAAACTCTATAATATCTGAATTTTGAGAAATAAATTTTCAGCAAGAATAAAAAAACTTAAATTCTGAAGGTCATGACTATTAGCTGTCTATATTAATGTTTCCACATATATTATAGAGGAGAATTGAACAGGATTTATAATTGAATGCAACTTAAATAGCAAGATTTAAGTCTTTTGCAAACATACTGGACCATACATGGACTATTTATAGTGAAGATTGTGAAAGTATGTTGTAGTCTAAGGTTTTTCACAACTTTCTGAAACAAAGCTGCAGACATATCAACATGTTTCTTGAGTTTGGGTGTCATTGAAAATCTAAAATGAAATGTGTCCAGAGCCTCATCTTTGCACTGGACAAATTGGCACCTTCTTTCCCTGAAAAAAATATTTATTTTTATTACTAATTAATGTGCTTACTTTACCATAAATGTATTAGAAGATAAGTGGAAAAGGGGGATTTTAGTGAAATCTTGTCTTTTTGTATCCCTTAATAATAACATAATTTATAGTTATTCACATCTTTATGAATTTCACATATGTAAAAACATGCAAAGTCTACACTATGCTACACACAAGCCATTTTAGTATATTTTTCTCCTTTTGACCTCAAGCACTATTTTGATGGGGATAAATGCACTATGACCTCTATGAGTGATGTGCAGTTTAGCTGTTACTTGTCCTTTTTTCTTAGTTTTTTAAAAATATTTGACGTGTGTATGTTTGAACTGTGTGTTTGCATAAGCTGTTTCAAGATAGCTTAATGTATGTAAAATGGATTTTTTCCTACTGAAATAAATTACTTAAAATTTGGTTTTTGTGCATTGTCTTTTCATAATCATGCTGTGTTGCAGCAGATCTTAGAGATGGAGCCGTATTTCCTCAAATGGAATGACATCTCGGATCAATTGGAATTTTGCTGTCATGTGGTAGTTTTCAGCACAGTAGAAAGTAATTTGGAAACATAATATTGCCAATTGTTGGGGAAAAAAAATATTCTTATTTATAACAATGCGCTTTAAAACTTGGCATGTATAGTAATGTGGTTGAAAAAGTCTATAAAATCCTACTGAAAGTATTGCAAGCATAAAATCTGAAAACTCTGGAAGCAAAATTTTAAGAGTGTAATTTTAGAATACTTGAACAATGGCAGAGTAATGTTTCCAAAAGGATAGAGTTGATAGAAGCTACAAGAGTCTTTCAAGAAAGCATTCTTCCAAGAAGGGGCTTCAGCGATCATAGCAACCCACTGTATTAATCCCAGACTGTATTTATTCAGAATGTTTATACCCTCCACCAGTTTGAAAGGACTCTGCAACAAAAAGGAGTACACTAACAAAAGGAGTTTAAAAAATAAAAATAAAACAGAGATTGTATTTAAAAAATACTCTAAATAGAATCTTAATATGGTTATCCTCTAAGAACTCTTGTTAAGAACAACGCATGTAGAGTGCCTTGCAAAAATCCACTCCAGAGTTGACTAACACAACTTCTATTACTAAAGGGTTGATGGAATTCTGTTAGAGTTTCATGTTTTTAATTGTCAAGGTAGATGATTTATTAAGTAAAGTCTCTTTGGTTTCTGAGCCACTGGTGTGTTCACATTTTACATATTGTTTGCCTTGTTGCAGAACAAGAATATCAGCTGTGATAATGCTTTCAGATGCTTCACTATCTTGTGCGTAATTGCAGAAGTAGAATTTGAAAGACCATATTTGCTATATATTATGAGAGCATAGAGAATGTGGAAGACATGGAAGAATCACCATTCTGTTCAGATTCTGGGGAGTGTTTTATATAGTGAACTTTTCACCTGTGAAATAGCACAAATAAAACACTTATGCAATTATTCCTATCCATAAGGTATTGAACATTAGGCTCTAAACCAATAAATGACACTGGTCCATTGAAGGAAGGGAAGTAAATAGAAAAAAAACCTGCTGCCTAGAAATAAGTTAAAGCTGAAGGACAAGGAGGAAATGGAGAAAAAATATCCATAAAGTGATTGGAAGAGCTTCATTTATAGGTAGTTCTTGACTTACAGCCCCAATTGAGACCAAAAGTTTTGCTAAACGACAATTGTTAAGTGAGTTTTGCCCCATTTAATGTCTTAGCACAGTTGTTAAATGAATCACTGCAGTTGTTAAGTTAGTAACATGCTTGTTAAGTGAATCTGGCTTCCCCATGGACTTTGCTTATCAGAAGGTCGCAGAAGGTGGTCACATGACTCCAGGACACTGCACTGCAATTGTCATAAATATGAATCAGTTGTCAAGCATCCAAATTCTGATCACATGGGAATGCTACAACGTAAGTGTGAATAACAGTCATAAGTCATTTTTTTTCAGTTCCGTTATAACGTTGAATGGTCACTAGGCAATTGGTTGTAAGTCAAGGACTATCTATGTAATATAATAGAAATGGTAGATATTAGTGTAACTCAGGAATATTTGCATACACAAAAATCGTGCTGCTTCATTTATGAATAAATCACACAAAATATTTGGCCAGATTTTTTAATGCACATTTTTTTATGTATTCTACATACTAAAGATTGTGATATTTCTAGTATCCCTGTCCTCTGTTCATACAGTAAATAAATAATCATTCATTTCAATCAGCACAATGACAGCATATTCATTCTCTAGGAGCACAAGTATCTAGAATACTTTTCAATTTTCTTAGGATTATTTTTCCTGTCTGCTTTTTCCTCCATTAAAGAATTGTCGGATGGAGCATTTTTATCCTCTTGCAAATCATCTGGCTTTGGGTTATAACTTTTAAGACCCTATTTTTGGGCAGCATTGCTGAAGCAAACTTCTCCCCTCAAAGAGCAAACCTCTCCTTTCCTGCCTTGTGTTAGATCATGCACTAGTGTCTTGTAAACACTTTGCAGCATATATTGAACAGATAGATCACAATACCCTGCCACATTCATGAAGCACTCAGGAAGATTTTTAAACTGGTAGATTCTGAAATTATGTACTGTAGCTTCTTTATTTTCCTCCAAAGCTCTTAGCGTGTCCCAGACTTCTCATTTTTCTTTTAATCACTCAGGAAATCCCAGACCAATGCCGCACTACAAGGGAAAATAATGTACACTCCAAGACATTTAACATGCTTGCTCATATGATTAGTGGGAAAAAATAACTCCGTGGCTTCCTAATACTTGAACCAGCAACTTCATTTTTTTCACCTTCACGGCTGCCATTTCTGCTATTTGTGGAGATCTGGACTGTACAATCAGCCCAGGATTTGATTGTGGAAGGAAAAATTCATAATATATCTTCTTTAAAGTCTCCTGTTCTAGGGTACTTTACTCTAGATGGCTGGAAGAAAGATTTTATCCCACCATGAGACTGCTGAAAACATAACTTGTTCTCAGGGTCACAATAGATCTTAGAATTACCTCTCAATACTTCTCAGTTCCATATCTTCTGACCAGCCTTCATTTTTCTTCCAGGAATGGCATTGGCATCATGTTAACAATCTTACAATAGTTCAGATCACTGCACAAACTGGCCTTCCATCCCACCTCATTTTCCTCTATTTGACTGTCATTGTATATCAGAATAACCTACAAATTTCAGAGATGTCATTTTCATTTCCCACCTTTCAGGCCAACCTTCTTAAGCAGATCACATCTAAATTCTAGCCTAGGTCCCTTATACTAATATCACTGTCATCTCAATCAAACATGAGACCTGCATATTCAGAGACCTTTGTAACCAGAGTTTTGTTATTGTTATTTAGCTTCTTTTCTTTTTTCTTTTTCTTTCTTTCTTTCCCTCTCTCTCTCTCTCTCTCTTTTTCTTTTGTTGTTAAATTTGTGTGTCACTGTCACCCATCTCACTGTGAGGGGAGATTCATCTACAGAAAGTACAAGCCAGTATATACAAAGGCAAGGAATTGCCATCTACTCAGCTTCTGCATCTGTGCTCAAGTAGGAGACAAATCACATAGATTTTCTTCTATGTTCCTGTAATTTTGTAGATAGCCATGGAGATAATCTTGAAGAAGCTTTAAAAAAACAATACATGCAGAAGCGTTCCTCGAGTCCTGGGTAGGAGATAGTATTTGGAAGAGCCTCAAGGTAGCTCCTTTCTGAGTCACTGAGTTATCAGAAGAAGGAAAGAAAAAACAGTATCAGACTTGCTATATTTCTGTCAAAATACCTCATCTCTAAAGCTTTGTTCTAATCTTCTATGGCAGGGGTGTCAAACTCACGGCCCGCAGGCTGGATGAGTCACGTGCTGCCCCTGCCCCGCCTGGTTTAGCAAAGGGGAAAAAAGTCCCAATACGTCACGTGACGCCACTGTGATGATGTGAGTTTGACACCTCTGTTCTATGGAATCTGTATCATGACCTGGACAACTTTTAAGAGCTAACAAGTAAATGGGGTGTGCTCTTCTACTACTCTCTTGACAATGAAGTTCAATAACTGCAGAGTGACTATTTTCCCAGTCATTGCAAGATATTACAGCTGCTCCAGACCTAAAACTCATGCTGCCAGTCTTATTGAAGATAATAATGGACTAAGACAGCTACTATGCCATCAGCCTCTCACTGGGTGGAAGTTTACACAGTGAGAGAAGAGCAATGCTGATTTTTACTCTATAACTATCCACTATTACTATATTTTTCTAATATATCCATGTTGTCAACCACACAGCTATTGTGGGAAAAAGTATCTCAATTCCTATATTTTGTGTGACAGTTAGCATCAGACAGTCTGGGTTCTTCAAGCAGAAGCAGCACAATTTGCTAAACAAGAACTGACTATGGTTTGTCACATAGCTGTTTTGACGACCAAAATTATGACACCCTCTTTTCTGCTCTATTGACTTATGCCAGAGATCAAGGCTGGAATTTACAATGTGGCTTATTAAGACTGACAATATGCTAGACAGGGACTAAAAAGTTGTATATGATGATGTCTAAATGAGTGCATAAACTCTTTCACGCTCATCCTTTGTCCCATTTCTGTCTTAATCAGACATTGCAGAGCAACCATGCCTGTGGGTTCTAAGCACTTTTGAAACTTTGCTGGATTCAAATATTACCTATTTAAATGGTAAATTGCCTATTGGTTTCATCTCAAAGAATCTCACTACTAGTGGCTGTTTTTTATTTACTATACAAATGAAATTTTTCATTACAGGTCAGTGAAACAAACAAAATTAGACTTGCTAAATAAAATCTACAGAATAGTGTAAGCATAGATTCACACAAACACACATATTCATGCTTACACTATTTTGCTATCAACAATGTACAAGTTTTACAAGCTGCAAAAACAAACTTTGCAACAGTGAATTATCTTGTCATCCTTATGTCCAAGAAAAATTGAATATAAAATTCAGTTCATCCTGGAAATGAGGATAGAAGAGACATTAATAGTTCTTTATAAGAGACTATGAGGTCATTTTTCAGTATTACTATTTTTCTACATACAGAATTTTACAAAATTTTCCATGCAGCTGTGCTGATAGTATAATATTTAATGATAATAATATAATTGCTCACCAAAATTTATTATTTGTTAAACTGACCGATGTTGCATTAAAATCTACATTGCTATGGCCATAAGTGAGAATTTTCTCTCATGCTTGTGCTATTCTGATCGTACTTTAATATTAAAGATGCTTTGCTTAAGAACTGTCATTGCCTAATTTTGTCCACAGATGTTGAAAAAACTCTCTCTCTCTCTCTCTCTCTCTCCAAATTGAAGTTTTCAAGGATGAATCATATGTCATATTTGTATCCACATCTAATATTTACCATAATTTCATGCCAAATTTCAGTAAAATATTTAAAAAAGTATTTCTGTCTTTACTACGTTTCTGTCAATGTCCCAAAGGTGCTTTTTCAAGAGGCAACTGGACTTTCTTGTTTTTCTTTGAAGACATTACGCTTCTCATCCATGAAGCTTCTCGGACGAGAAGCGAAATGTCTTAAAAGAAAAAAAGGAAGTCCAGTTGCCTCTTGAAAAAGCACCTTTGGGACAACCGGGATGACTGAGAATCTCCATAGATATTTCTGTCAGTGAATTCACTAATGATCCCGAGCCAATCTGTTGGGAGAATGAAGAAATAACCTTCTATTCTCTTTCTCAATTTTTAACAACTTTTGTGACTTCTTTGAATGTACTACTTACCTATAGAACTTTTATCCTGTAATTGAGCAGTGTGTTTTTCTCAACCTTGGGGATGGCTCTTGATGAAAAGCAGTGCAAACATCCTATTAGAATAGTACTGATAAAAACATCTCACAGACCAACATCATTCCATTTCACAGTATTTCTTCTGCAGACCATTTCAAATGTGTTTCACGGGCTGATAACGGAAGGAAGGCAGGCAGGCAGGCAGGCAGGCAGGCAGGCAGGAAGGAAGGAAGGAAGGAAGGAAGGAAGGAAGGAAG
>JANHFL010000659.1:93138-106242 GCA_032468155.1 Oxyrhabdium leporinum
GTTGCTCCTGTGGCCCCTTGCAATTTTCAATGACCTGCAATTTGAGCTGGTGTCTCAATACTGAATGCCAGAAGGTGAAATAGACTAGTAAAATGTCTTTTTAATCTTGAATTCTGTTAATGTGGGCATCGGTATCAGATGTGAAAAATCTTTTACTTGTTTAATTTTGTATTTCGCAGGGGGGAAAAAAACCCTTTTCTTTCTATCTGGAATCGAACCAGCGACCTAAGGATGACTTTGGTAGCTCTCTACAGTCCTCCACTCTACCAGCTGAGCTATCGAAGGGATGAGCCTAAGGTGCTCTGTTGCTGCTTTTCACTTTTGGGTGTGGTACCTACGGAACTGGATTTCATTTGAAAATTTCCCTGCCTTTCCAATCCCTTCGCTAGGAAATATAAAGGACTACCTCCTTAAAAGATAAATGTAATTTGGTCATAATTATATGCATTGGCTTCTTTTTCCCCCTAATCAGAGTGCCTAAGAAATCTCAGCAGCCACAAGATGGAAGGGTAGGCCCTTAATATATCAGTAGTTAGCTTTAGCACAGCTATGGTTTTATCCTAGAAGAAACTCATCATTGTTTTGTAAAAAAAATATATATCTGCTTAGCATATCAACCTTTTTGCTCTCACTGTGACATCTGATTTACCTGCCTGTCTGTCTGTGTGTGTGTGTTTTAATTATTTAATGTTATTAATTTTTAATTAATGTTCTGCATTATGTTCAAGGCAGTGTTCCTGATTTTCTTCTTTCCCCACCAATTCATTTCTTTAATTCATACAACAACCCAGTAAGGTAGATTGCATCAAGAGAGAGTGACTGCTCCACAATCAGATTACAGATTAACAGAGTTGGAAGGAACCTTGTAGGTCATCTAGTCCAACCCCCCCCAGGCAGGAGACCCTACACCATTTCTGACAAGTGACTGTCCAGTCTCTTCTTGAAAGCCTCCAGTGATGAAGCACCCACAACTTTTGAAGGCAAGTTGTCCCATTGGTTGATGGTTTTCATTGTGAGAAAATGTCTCCTTATTTCTAGGTTGAATCTCTCCTTGATCAGTTCCCATCCGTTGTTCCTTGTCTGGCCTTCGGGTGCCTTGGAAAATAGGTTGTCCCCTTCCTCTCTGTGGCAGCCCCTCAAATATTGGAACACTTAAACCAAGTGCAGTTGGAACCTTCTATATCCTAGCCCAGCATTCTAACTGCTGTGGTAACACAAAAAAGTGTCAGCTGCTTGAAGTTCTGGATATCTAATTGGTGATTTATTGTTCCAGATGTAAATGTGTATATGCAGATGTTCATCTCTTCTCTCCAAGCTTTTTAATGTGAAATCGTTACCCAAGAACTTCCAATTTCCAGGTCAGGTTTAGAATCAGCGTTGAGTTTCAATGTGTTCCTTTTTGGGAAAGAAGACTGCTTTTATAGTATGGATCAGGGTGGGAAATTAATTTTTTGAAGGGGCCACATGAAAAACTGAGATTGTTGTAGGGGGCCAAACCAATAAAGCTGTGATGTAGATGCATAGGCAGGGGTGGGATTCAGCCGGTTTGGACTGGTTCGCGCAAACTGGTAGTTCTAGGATCGGTCAGCTGGCCAGCTCGGACAGCCGGGTCCACCCTCTGGTCCCTGCGCTTTTCTCTCCTTTATCCTCCCAGCTGATTCACGTGGCAGAGCGGATTGCCGCGCCTCAGCTGTAGCTACTGTGTGACCTACGTAGAAGGTGGTTGTTTTGAAGCTGAGCACGCATGCACGCGCGCGCAGTCACCGAACCGGTTGCGAAACCGGTTGAAACCCACCACCGTGCATAGGTGTCAAGATTGAATCGCTTTGCTTCTTTGAAACCCTAATGCTTTCAACCTGCCAATGAGCTGGGGGGGGGGAAGGGAAGGGGAAATGGAATGCTCAGAATGTATACGGAGATTGTGAGAGCATAGAAACCATCAAGGTCACCACTGCAGGTGCTCAAGAAGGAGATGGACTGTTCCTATAACAAAAGGACATCTCATAATCGGACAATGTGATCACCCAAGGGTGGGGAGAAGTCATGGTTTAACATGGCAAGCATTTGCACGGGAAAACCAGAGACAGTTTTGTTTCTTTAGTACCAGTATGGTGTATCCAATAAAATTTTACTTTGGGAATTCAAATCTCCCAAGAGCGTTTCCTTGTTTTGGGTTCACTAGTTGGACAGTTGACATTAGGCATGCATGCGTGCCCATACGTAAAGTAAAAAACAAAATAGCAGCTGACATCAAAATAAAAACAACGCAGTTGTATTGCATGGCGTACAGGTAGTCCTTGACTTATAATAATTCATTTAGTGGCCATTCAAAGTTACAACGGCACTGAAAAATATGACTTGTGACCGTTTTTCAACCTTTGCAACATCCTCACGATCATGTGATCAAAATTCAGAGGCCTTGGCAACTGGCTCATATTTATGACCATTCCTGTGTGCCACGGACAGGTGATGCCCTTTTGCGACCTTCCGTCAAGCAAAGTCAATCGGGGATCCAGGTTCATTTAACAACCGTGTTATTATCTTATCAGCTGCAGGAATCCACTTAACAACTATGGCAAGAAAGGTCGTAAAATGGAGCAGAATGTACTTAACAACAGAAATTTGGGGCTCGATTGCGGTCATAAGTTGAGTACTACCTGCACATTTATTTACATCTAATTTCTGATTGATCTTATGCGGGCCAGACAGGGACAGCCAAAGGGAAATTTAAGGGCCAGAAGCCATTAAAAGGCCCAGATCTGTTATGGATGCTTACTTTTCCTTCTCAACAAGAGATGTAAGTTCGATGCGGTAGGCAGATTGGCATGATAAAAGATGACATTGTACGACGAGTTGATGATACGTGGGTGTTTTAGAGTGGCTTGTCCCATTAACTTTTTAACCACCTAAGTCCTATCCTGCAAGGCAGAGAGTTACCTATGTGGCAAGAATTCTTCAAAAAGACACAACAGTTTAAAATGAAATTTCAGTTCAGTGCCCTATAGGCTCGTAGTTATCTAGTTTTCAAAGGAACCACATCAAAGATTAACAAGAACAAAATAAACACTAACACCTTCCTGAGATAGCTCAGTTGGCAGAACAGAGAATGTTTTAAGTTATCTTTAAGTCACTGGTTCAATTCCAGCTTGAGGAACCAAGTGGTTTTGCTTGCAAGCTATTGTGGTTTCTAAAAAAAAGCTTACTGAAATCCCACACGGTTTTTGAACCTCCAAGTAAAATTGAAAGGTTTTTCTGCAATATTTTGAGGAGGAAAAGGTTGTTTTTTTTCTTTGAACGCCTATGCATGAGGATGTGCATTATGGAACTTCATTTTTTTTTTCTTGCTTGAGGATTGCAGCACTTAGATTGATGCCACAGGAATGCATTGGAACCTGCTTTCACCTGGAAGATTTGCCTTCACCTGCTGATCCTTCCTTTTTTCTTGGCTACGGAAGGATGAATTTCTGAAACACGATTTTGTTGGGAAATTTGCCAATATTTATAACTGCAGGTACCAGACGTGACAGTCTTAAAAGTATCTTTGGTTATTCAAAAAGCAATGGGATTTTTTTTTTAAACTTGTATTTTTTACTCAGGAGTTTGACTGTATGCTATAGAGTTGGGCAGTTTTACTTAATAAATATATTTATCCTATGATTGGGTCCATTCCAAACCACAAAACTGGTTATGGCTGGCCTGACTCTTCTTGTGATCTGCATTCCTAATTTTAGGTGCATCATCTGACTGTATCAGTGCTCATTAAACAAGGATCTTTAGTTAGCAGTCTGTGTTACTCTTTCCTAATCTGATAATCAGAATTTTCTGCCCAAGGCCAAGGAATGACTAAGAAGCACAAGCAATGAAGTCCAATAAGGGTGCCAGGTTAGGGAAAGCTGGCTTATAAAATGTAGGGGAAAAATGGCTACAAGTAATCCTCAACTTACGACCACAGTTGAGCCCAGGTAATCCTCAATTTACGACCACGGCTGAGCCCAAAATTTCTATTGCTAAGCAAGACAGTTGTTTAAATGAATTTTGCTCCATTTTACGATCTTGCCACTTGTTAAATGAATCACTGCAAACAAGTCGCTAAGTGGATCTGGCATTCCCATTGCTTGTTAGAAAGTCACAAAAGATGGTCGGTCACATGACCCTGGGACACTGCAACCGTCATACATACATGCCAGTTACCAAGCACCTGAATTTTGATCAGATGACCATGGGGATGCTGCAATGGTCATAAGAGTGAAAAGTGGCCATAAGTCATTTTTCAGTGCCGGTGTAACTTCAAATGATCACTAAATGAATGGTTGTAAGTCAAGGACTACCTCTATTGGTCTATTTTTGTAACATTTACGTAACTTCATGGCACCAACTGAGAAGGAGCTCCAAGCCATACACAAAACCTTAATGATGCTATTATTTGTATTCTACTGGGCACATGTTTGCAATAGCAATAGCAGTAGCACTTAGACTTATATAGCGCTTTACAGTGCTTTACAGCCCTCTCTAAGCGGTTTACAGAGTCAGCCTATTGCCCCCAACAATCTGGGTCCTCATTTTACCGACCTTGGAAGCATGGAAAGCTGAGTCAACTTTGATGATGACTGAGTCAGCCTGGTGAGATTCAAATTGCCAAATTGTAGGCGGCTGGCAGTCAGCAGAAGTAGCCTGCAGTACTGCAGTCTAACCACTGTGCCACCGTGGCAGCAATTTCTCCAAGCTTTGTCATACATAAGCTTTGTTTAGGTGTTGGTTGTTGATTGAGGAAGTGATGAATAAAGCTCTGAAAACTTTTCTGCCAAGAACACCCAACAGGGAATAAAGATCTCTCTGTAGGTCCCTGCTGAGTATTACCTTTGGAGGCTTACCTTTAGCAACCTAGCTTTTTCTAAAGGAAGTTTATTGACTTCTTGCAGACATGAGGAGAGAGAGGGGACGCCAAGATGGTAAGGAATAGACAAGAACAGTAGGGAAAAAGTGAAGAGTGGGAACTATTAGAGGAATTAAGAGATATGGCAACAATAGGGAGTAAGAAATGGTGACTAGTGTTGGGTTGTTACAGAGAGCCTATAGGCAACTTAAGTGAGGTGACAGCCAGGAAAAGGAGTACATCCATTTTCTTCTACGTATTTCCATATACAGGTAGTCCTCATCTTATAACCATCCCTTTAGTGACCATTTGATTTGGAATTCAATGGCACCTGGGAAAGTGACTTATGACTGTTTTTCGACCATTGCAGCATCCCCATGGTCACATAATCAAAATTGGATGCCTGTCAGCTTATGTATTGATGATGACTGCATTGTCCTGGGGTCATGTCACCCACTACCTTTTGCAACCTTCTGACAAGCGAAATCAATAAGGAAGCCAGATTCTCTTAACAACTGTGTTACTAACTTAATTGCAGTGATTCTGTGACTGTGGCAAAAAAAAAAAATCATACAATGGGGCAACAGAAATGTTGGGCTCAATTGGGCTAATAGGTGAAGGACTATCTGTAACCCACTGATCAGCTGTTCAAGACTGTATTAATTGGGAGTGCAAAGTAATCATAGTCTCCCTTCTCTTCTCCCCCCAGAAAGAAAGTGTTACTGCATTCCTCATTGCTATCCATACTGACCTCTTTTGTTGGGAATAAAATAGGAGCCGCATAGCTTTTCTCCCAGAGAAACTGTATAGAATATATATTCTATATATAAAATATATAGAATAGACATTGGGACAAATAAAAAGGCCTGCTATCTCAACCCTTGCATACTATTAATACACCCAGCAGGGGATTCATTGTATGTTAAATCTGTAGCACGATGGCAGTGCAGCCAAGTTTTTGCTTCTTTAATCAGCTAATATTCAAACCAACTTCTGAGCAAAGATTACTTTTAATTTTTATTTTTTTTATACACAATATGTTTCATTGACCATATTCCTAGTGAAAGTCATGTGATGACTGCTCCACAAAACGGAACTCACTGGTGCTCAAGAGCACCCTGGATTTGAAGTCTCTGCGTAGTTATCAGGTTTTCCCTTTCCCTTTTCGCCATTTGTTTATTTAGTGTATGGTATACATGGACCAGCAATATACATTAACATTTCATCTAGATTAATAAACACACAGTAAAATATAAAAGTTAAAAAGATCTGTGTTCAAATACCATGTAACCACTGATGTACAGCATCGTTTATATGAAAAAAAAAAGTCAGATATTGGACCGGTATATGCTCTTCGCTTACAGCTGGTCACAATGTGATCTTCAGTTTGATGTGGGCCCTTACAGTCACACTGAGGGGAGGATACTATGCCCCATTTATACAGAGAGTCCTGGCAGATGCCGTGTGAAGTGCAAATCCTATTCAGGATTGTCCATTGGTGACGTAACAGTTCAAAGTCTTTTTTGTGGGTTCATTTATACGTCTTCCTACGTATGTCTGGGCATTCAGCAATCCATTTGGCTTTCCATAGGGAATCAATGTTAAAGTTCTTGGGCAGATATTGTGCAAGTGCCAATGGGGGCTTCCTGGATCTGAGTCTTTCGGCTGATAAATGCAGAAGGCCAGCTTCCCCATTTCACTAAAGGATAAAAAGACAAAAAGTGTGCACCTTAGATGTAATGGTTATTTTAGAAAACCACCTTCAATAAACTCTAGCCAATAGCTAGTCATTGCAGTCCTGGAGTTCAGCAATTTAAAATCAGATAGAAGGCTGGAACTAATTCTGGAGACTCTTTGGGTTAAATTAAGTGTGAGTCTTATTCAGAAGCATGATGATCTCTTGAACTAATCCCAAAACTCTCTTCTGGCTTAGAAGCAATCAATAGTGCCAGCTGATTTTTTTTTTTTTTAATGTCTGGAGTTCTTCAGCTGTCATGCCTTCTTTTTTATGAAAATAACTTTGCTTTAACAATATTAATGTCACTTGTGAATTTTAATCCTCCAGATTTAATTTGAAAGGACACTTGATATATGAATGCATCAGAGACATCCATCTGTGAGAAGAGAAAGCAATGCAGTTTTTCAGATGTTACTCTTTAAGTGCATTAAGCTAGATGGGATCAGGTCCAGTCAGACCATAGCAAATCAAGGTGATCTGGAGTCCCCCCAATTATAGTTTTACATCAAGGAGTTCAAGTCTTACATGGTTAATGAGATTTATCTACAGTTGTACATTAGTTGCTCTAGAGTAACAACTGAGATGGTGCTTCAGGAATAAGTGAGAGAAAGCTTTATAGTAAATAGATATAATGGTGCTTTTGAATGCAACAAGAGTGACAGGTTCTTGGATGAGAAGCAAAACGTCTTCAAAGAAAAATCAGAAAGTCCAGTTGCCTCTTGAAAAAGCACTTTTGGGACAACCGTGACCTGGATGACGGAGAATCTCCAAGAGTGACAAATGTTCAGTCCCCAAATCCTATTTGGCTTCTGACATTTTGAAGAAGGTAGTATGTAAAAATTATAGGATAAACCTAAAATAACCTTAACAGGTTTTTTTTCCAGATAAAGTTTCCCATATAACAGATTTCTCCTAAGCTTTCCTGAAGCCATTAATCTTTAGCCACCAAAAGGCTGCCCACCTACAATATAAAAAATCTCCAGCATCAATTTTCTCTTCTTGCCAACATGTCCACTCTTGTGTGATTGATGGAGACAATCTTTTAAGTCTGCAGGCTATGGAGTGTTAATGTTAATGTATCAGCCTCTTCCAGTATGAAGACGTTAGTTAACAGTTCTGCTAGCAGCCAAAATCACCATCATTTCCCTCCTGGCCGTAGAGGAGAAGTCATCTCTTTTCATATAGTAAACACAGATACACAAATGCTACTCTTCCCATAGCAAGTTAGTAACCTTTGTGGTCTTTTGTATATGGTTCCCATAAGACCAAAGTGTCTGAAGCCTCATCAAAGCTAAAACCATTTCCAAGCCCCCGTTCCCTTGTTTGGCCTAGCGCTATATCCACTAAAGCTACAGTCCAACATAAAATCACCTTTGATCCTCTTGTTCCAAGCCAAGAAAAAAATACTGCATGATTTGTTTTGTTTTGTGGTTGAATTTCTGCTTGGAATAGTCTACAAAATGGTTGAACAACGTGCTCAACTGATTCCAGTATTTTCTCAATGCTCTTTCAAGGCAGGGGAGCAATGCCCACACTGGGGAGTCCCTGATCCAGGGCTAGCTTCCAAGAACATTAAATTCCATCTGCCTTTTTCCTCTCAAAGCCTGCTTAGTTTTCTTCCCCCACCATCCTCATGCCAAAACCTGGCCTTTTCTTCCCTGGGTCTTTAAAATTAGGAGATTCTCCAGCCAAAAGATTCGTCATGTTTCCAGACTTTCCCTGCTGCTTGATTTATATTCCACCAGCGCATTTCAGTGTCCTGTGCTGAATCTTAACTGACTTACCTAAAGACATGCAGCCACTTCTGCTTAGGGTGGTGGCAGATCCAGTTTTCTTCCAGGCACTGCAGCCCCTGCCGCCAAATAGACTGTGTTCAAGCAGCACCATCAGTATACAGGTCCATCTGAAAATCTCAAGCTCACTCCTTGACAGTGTTGTGCACCTCACATTTGCTCAGTCAGGATCAGTAAGGTTTTAGAAGTATCACCTATACTTAGTTCAGATGGTAGAGAAAAAAAACTTTTGTAGGTAGAAGCCTTTGTTGTGGTTCCTTTTTGTAAATATGCATATAAAAATATCAGCAAGGGTAAAAGGACATTCTGATGAAGCGAACAGTTCTCCAGATGTAATTTGGACCATTCCTCCAGTTGCACCCCTAATTCTAGTTAACGGCACATAGAAACTTTCACACAGCTTGCGTATGCTTCTTTACCACTTTGCTTCTACCTAGTGATCAACTGGATTTTTTCAGCCCAGATGTGATAAACCTCAGCTTGCCTTCTCTCCCTCAGGGTACATCCAGAAAACTACTTTAATATGCTTTTCTTTCATTCCATGAGACAATACAAAAATGCAAGCAAATGTATTCTGTTTCTGCTTGAGAAAGAGTCCACGGCAGCACTAGCAGCATTGCTTGGTAAAGAGGCCAAGAATACTTCTTCTTTTTGCCTCCCTCTGTGTACTTAGGAGTGTCATGCAGGGCTCTTCCTGCCACTAGGCAGAATGTAGCGACTACTGCAGGAAGTGGAATTTGAGTAAATTAGAAGGGAGAGATGTTTGTGGCCCAGAGAGGAGGAGGAGACCTTTTGAAATTTGTTTGCCTATGGCCATGTTTCTCAATCTCAGCAACTTTAAGATGTGTGGAAGTTACATGGAAGTTACAAAAGGGATGGCTTTGGAAACTGGACTTTGTCTTATGGGGGAGGGTGGCATCTTAAGTTTACTGCACTTTAGACAACATAAAGCCTCAGGACAATCTTAACAGAGGTAGTGGGACTTCCAACATAACACTGGCCCCCTTGATCTGCTCATCTTTTCTTAAGAACTGAAGGGCTGCCTCCATATCCCTGAGAGGATTTCAAAGCTGCAGGTCAGTTGGCATCCATATGCTTCCACTATACTGCCTGTTATGTATTGAATATATGTAAGTTGTGTTGAGCCCTGCTAGAGTGAAACTAATCTTTAGATGACCCTAACTGTTAACTTCGACTGTTTTGGAGGGAAACTTAAAACATTCATATTTGGCCGGCTCTTTCAAGTATTATGATTGGTTGAGGCCCTGTGGGCCCAGAGTACAAATTACAGGGATTTGCCCATTGTTCTGCAGTTCCAGTTTGAGTCAATAAATGCTGTCGTACCTATGCTGGTCTGTTCTTGCCTACTGCAACCCACTGCACAATACGGCCAACCAACTGTACACTCTTAGTTTGCTCACTGACAGATCAGTGGTGAATCAGGCTGACAGATAAACAAGACAGAATTGACAGTTCAGTGGTAAACTTATTTGCCTGTGCATAATGAGCATTCAAAGCTAATTCCTAGAGGTAGAACATAATTAAGAGTGAAACAACACAAGAACTGTCTTGCTGGCCTTTTCTGCTTTCTTGTCTCTTTTCACCTTTGCTCCCTGAGTGCAATACTCTGGCCTCTTTTATATTCCAGCAATGATTTATGTAAATAAGAAATTAGTAACAGGCTGAGGCTGGCTTCATTTCATTGCTGTGATTATGTGATTTAGCAGAACCATTTTTGCTGTTACCAAGTACTGACCTTTCCCTCCTGGTCAGCATTTGCTGACAATGGTCCAGTCATGTGCCTGCTGCTTGACTGGTCCGATTCAGCTTCTCTAAACAATCAGAAAGTGCTATTCGTCATTCATTTAGCATTATACGTAACCACATCAGCTTCGCATGTAGTTACTATCTCAATTCTTGACTTCAGATTATGGCTAAGTATACCTCAGACATCGTAAGAAAACTTAAGAACTGGATTTATAGGACTGTGAATGTTATACGTGCTTAAATGTTTCATTCAGCTAATTAAGAGTTTGATTTTGAACTTTTTAGAGACAATATACTATGCGAAATATCATTTCTCCCAGTTTTGGAGTTTCAGACCTAAGTTCCTTTGCTGCAATGTTCATGGGAACAACAACAACAACAGGAAATATCCTAACAGTTGGGAGAAGTGGGATTTTTTAAATAAACCAGAGATAAGGTGGTTATTGAAGGCTGATAGTTTGAGGAGAGAAATGAAAAATGGAATGTATTAAATATGTAAATATTGATTATGTGCCATCAAGTTGGTGTTGACTCTTAGTGACCAGACAGATACGTTTTCTCCAGGATGATCTGTCCACAGCCTGGCCTTTCAGGACTTCCCCACCTTGCAGCTAGTCATCCTCTTCTCTTTCCTTCCACTTTTTCCAGCATCATGTCTGTAAGAAAAAGAGTTAGTCTCCACATAGTGTGCCAAGTAATTTGAGCTTGATCATGATGCCTATAGTGAGAACTCCGAGTGGATTTGTTTGACGATCCTGTTGTTTTCTTTCTTGGCTACCCATGCTTTTCTCGGGAGTCTTCTCCAATACTCAATATTCCTTCTAAAATTTATTCCTTTTTCAATATTCCTTCTTTAAAATTCAGCTTTTGCTTCCATTGTATGTAGCAGAGAAAGTCATAGTCTGCGTGACTCTGATATTTGTAAGTATAGACATAACATCACAGCACCTGAACATACTTTCACAGGCCTTTGTTGCTATTCTGCCAAGTGCTAGTCTGTGGCATATTTCTCGACTGCTGCTTCCTTCACAGTTGATTGTTAACCTAAAGGCAGAAGTTATCTTTACTATTAGTTGCAAGACCTGGTTGTTCTGCTTGTTGTAGTTGGTTTGGTCTTCTTTATATTTATATATTTAATTTTAATCTGATTGTTTTGACTGTATTCCTTAACTTTCTTTACTGGAGCTTACATTTTCGATTTGTCATCAGCATAGAATAGATTATTGATGGGGGGTTTTGCCCAATTTTAAAACCACACTCATCTTCTGATCCAGCTTCTCTATATACCCTGCATACAGGTTAAATAAATAAGGGGATACAGCCTTATCTCATTCCTGCTTCTCTAGGCTGCATAAACCTAGAGCCATTCTATTTCATTACACGCTGTCCATACTGTGACTTCCCGTCCCGCGCGTATAGGTTTCACATGAGGACGATGTTCTGGGATTCCCATTTTCCTCAGCACAGTCCGCACTCCACAGCTTAATATGGTTAATACAACAAAAGGCCTTTCTATAATCAGTGATCACTTACTGACTGCTTTCTGGTATTCTTTGACTTTCTCTATTATCCAGCACAGGAGTCTCCAACGTGCAACTTCACTTGCACACGCGACAGGCACACAGACTCGCACATGAAGCTCCATTTGTGTGGTGCCCGCACCCATTGCTTAGGCAAGTGGAACTGTGCATGCAAACACATGAGCCTGCCGCTCACACAGAACCATCCCCTTTTTCCTGCCGCCCCCTGCCGGCCCATCAAGCTGGAAAGGTTGGGGACCACTGATCCAGCAGGCATAAATAATAAATGCCCAACATGATTTCCCATTTATTTATTATACAGTATCCCTGTCTAACTTGGTGCAAACATATGAATGCCAATAGTACCTGAAAGGAAGAGAGTGATGAATTGATTATGATTTCTGTCCTCCAAAATAGGGGAAATATAAGTATTAGACACACAAAGAAAAATCCAGTGGAATATCCAGTTTCTCAATCTTACCAGCCAATGGTTGTCAACTGTATTTGAAACGAAACCTGGAGATTTCTCCTAGCCACTGTGTGTTTATTATGTATGAGTGTATGTATGTATGTATGTATTGTATATAAATGTGTGTACACATACATTTACACACATTTGTGTGTGTAGATGTGTGTATACACACACACACAAGATCAGGACAATAAAATTAATTACTGTAATTAAACTACAAACACAATGAGGAGACAATGGAGCTGGAGGAGGGATGATGACATGAGAACCAAAGGAAAAAAACAGAATAGATATAAGATAAAGCAAGTGATAATTGCACAGAGAAAATAAAGAATAGAGAGATACCCTATTCAGGAATTATAAAAAGCATTTCATGCACCAGGCAAATACTGTGTGAAGAAATCATTAATGTACAACCATTTTCTACCTCATACTTGTATGTAAAACCAACTGTGCTTTTTGGTTTTCATCCAAATGCATTAATTCAGTGATTTTGGGAGTGGAAGTAGTTCGTGATGTTTCAGAAGTGTTATTTCTGGAAAATAAGGATCTGTGCACTCCAAATTGAAAATAGAACTCACTGTTTTGCACATTCCTGCTACCCATTCATTAAAATCTATTCTCAGTCAGTAGGTTAGTAAGATAGCTGCTTGTCCTTGAAAGAGGAGTAACAGAGGCAAGTGTATGGTTGTCTATTATGTATAAATGGAACCCATTTTTTTCAGTCCATTAAAGCTTGTGTTTCATGATCAGAGTACTTTCAGAGCTTCATAGGGCTAGGTCTCCCCAGTAAGCAAGAATGGTTGAACGAAGTTTTATTTACTTTGAACCATCTTAACATTACAAATTTATCTACACCTGTAGAAAATCATTTTGGAACCAGAACCAGTTATCCTCAACCTCAAGTAATGTATAAATTATTGCCTAATCCTGAATGGCAT
>JANHFL010000659.1:177148-189243 GCA_032468155.1 Oxyrhabdium leporinum
TTCCATGTTTTCAACTTCTGTTTCTATTAGCCAACCATTGATAAAACAGGTCCCATGTCAAAAAATATTCAGTTTCCTCCTTTTCCTTAATTGTCAATGTTAATCCATCTCTGCACATTCTAATATTTTTTAAATTACGTTTTCATCTGTCAGGATTTCTTCACTTTTCCATTGTTGTGCAAATACAATTCTAGCTGCAGTTAATGCATGTAAAATCAAATATATTTTCCTTCTATCATATTTTTCCAGTAGGATGCCCAGCAAAAGTATTTCAGGTTTCAGATCTATGTGTTGTTTTGTCATTTTTTCCAACCATGTATGTATTTTTCTTCAATATTTTTTTGCCTTTGGGCATGTCCACCACATATGATAATACGAACCAGGTGTCTGATTACATTTCCAACACTTAGTGGACATGTCCTTAAACATCTTTGCCAATCTTGTTGGTGAAAAGTGCCATCTATAAAACATTTTATACAAATTTTCTTTATATGCAGTTGACATAGTAAATTTAACATTTCTATCCCAGAGCTTTTGCCATTTATCCAGTTCTTTTGTATATCCAAAATTCTTAGCCCATACTATCATTGTTTCTTTTACTTGCTCACTTTCCAATTTAATATTTAATAAATAGTTATACATTTTCTTTATTAGTTTTTCATCTGTCCCTGTTATTATCTGGTCTGATTCTCTTGGTTCTTTATAAAAACCGTACATTTTGGCATCTTTCTCATATCAAGATTGTACCTGCACATGTGGCCGGCATGTTATATCAATCCCTTGATTACTCAGTTCTTGCTATTCTTAGTCCTGATGCCCTTTTCACTATGATCAGTCATAATTGCCTTGCCTCTCCACTCCTTTAAAAATATTTTTTTTTACTTTGCAGAATGGTTATCCACTCTCTAACTTCTGATATGTAGACACTATATCAAGATAGTATTTACATACTTCTAGGATAAGGGTGTCAAACTTGCGGCATCACATTGCCGTCATGTGACATTTCATGACGTTTTCCCCCTTTGCGGAGCTGGGGTGCACGTGGCCTGTGCATGATGCATCTGGCCTGCAGGCCACCAGTTTGACACCCCTGTCCTAGGCGGATTTTTTTTAAATCATTCTATTGGAGCTTTTTCCTAAAATCTTTGATGCTGTAAAATTATTAAATATTGGAATACCAATTTGGTGACATAAGAGATGGGTGTTTCAAGATGACCATACTCATTGTGGTGATCATTTTGGGATTAGGCAAGTCTCCTGTGACAACCATTTTGTAAATGGACATATTAGAAGCTACAATAATTCCAAATGTCATTTAGTCCCCCCCATCCCCAAAATTATCTTATTTCTCTTGTATAAAGATCTGAAAGCATTCACTTTGGTATCCCGGATTATCAATACCTTGGCACCCAAGAATCTGTCATCATTTCATTCAGTTAATTTTCTATAACCTTGGATTTTTACTTGGTTTGGTCTGATCATATAATTCAAACTAGTATCTGTCTGTCCTAATAAATTTGAGATCCTCAGTACTTCTGGTGTGTAGTACAACTGAAAAATTATTCTGATTTACAGAATTTCAATTATCCTTTGCTAATTCAAGCATATGCTTTTCATATTCCCGAATCTGCTATTCCATTGTTCAATTTCTACTGGTCATAATTATGATGCTTTCTCATTCCTGTACTTTTTAATGTTTCACACTTTTATAAGCCTAATGTCAAATCCACATAATAGTGTAGTTCGCACATAATGTTAAAGCAAGAATATTTTAATCTATTTTGATGAACAACTCACTGTAGCCTGGTTCATGCAGTACTAAGTCATTATAAGCAGGTTCATATATTGTGCTAAATTAAACACTTTGGAAATAGTATTACTAGTACCAGGTCAATGCTTATTGAATAAGATTATCCATGATGAATATTAAGGAAACATGTTGTGCAATATGGTGTTGTGTTACAGTGAAAATTATAGAACAGAAAAGCTATAAAACTGTCATTTATGAGACAATGGAATAATACAAAGAAATTGTCTGTTCTACCTGTTTTATGAGAGACATCTTGGGACATTAACATGGGACACAAAGATATACTCTCTGTGCTTAATTTCTAGGTGTTACTACTTTTATGATATTCTTGTTTGTGTGAATGAGACTATTTCTTATATGGTTAGGACAAGGCCAACTTTAAAATAAATCCCATTTTATCTATTTGGAGTCTTCTCTTTGTCTTAGGTGAGAAGCTACGTGTATTGGGTTACAATCAAAATGGTGAATGGAGTGAAGTACGCTCCAAGAATGGACAAGGATGGGTGCCAAGTAACTATATCACTCCAGTAAATAGCCTGGAGAAGCATTCCTGGTATCATGGACCAGTATCACGCAGTGCAGCTGAATATCTGTTGAGCAGCCTCATTAATGGCAGCTTCCTTGTTCGAGAAAGTGAGAGCAGTCCAGGACAGCTGTCAATCTCGCTCAGGTACGAGGGACGTGTTTACCACTACAGGATCAATACCACCACAGATGGCAAGGTAAATCTGTTCTGAGAAACCTTTTTTGCATAAATACAATACATCTATATGTAAATAACATTTGGGCTAAAGAAATCTTAAATATACAAGTTTTTAAGCAAATGCTTCCTATTCCGTAATTCCATGTACCTTTGTAAGAATAAGTGTCTTTCTAGCAAGGGATGTTCTTCTGGTTTTGTGTTGCACAAGTTGATTAGCCACTGATCAAACATCAAGGAAGCACTGAGATAATAGGTTCTATTTTCTACTCTTTTCATAGCAGCATCATTCTCCTCTGCATTATTTTGCAGAAATTGAAGAAACTCATTTTGGGAGACAAACACTATTGGTTAAATCCTTATAAGTAATGGGTTGTGATATATTCAGATACTGAGCCATGAGAAAGTTACTCCTGTAGTAATTCTGATGTGACAGGTTTACAGCAGTGCAGATTTGTTCTATTATTTTTTTTGAAACATTGTTTGAAAGGTTATGTATACCCCTATCATTCTGAGTGAAAAATAGAAAGCATGGAAATTCTTATTTGTAGTGGGTTCATTTCTTGAAAAATAAAGGTTGTTGGTCCTAATTCTTTAGATAAATCCCTTGGAGATAGTAGGCAGGGTCAGTTGCTGGGCATATTATGAAGAGGGACAAATACTGCTCTAATAATCAAGTTGAAAATAACCAAAAGGAAGCAAGATCAAGTAATCACATGTTATTCCAGAAAATAATGATGATTTCCCAGTTGCTTTCTGGACAAACTACTTGGTCATCGGAAGGCCAAAGTACCTGGAGCAAACCTCAGAACTGTCCAAGCAGAAAATACAGAAGAAGCAAAGTCTAAGATGACAATATAGATAGTCCTCAATTTACAACCATTAATTCAAGCTATCCAAGGTTACAGTAGTACTGGAAAAACATGGACTTATGACTTGCAGCCATTATAGCACCTCCATGGTCACATGATCAAAATTTGGATATTGGCCACCTGACTTTCACTCTTCTTCTTCCTGGATCCAGGCTCTGGGAAAATGTGCAGCCCTGGGAGGCGTGTGATCAGTGCAGTAGGGTAGTAGATCTAGTAGATCTTTATCTGTCAAAGGAAACTAACCAGGCCTGGCCGAAGAGGAAGCAGCAGGATAGTGAAGCATGATGCTGTATGTTGCCAAGCAAGGCAGGAGAGCAGGCATCAGTTTCTTGAGCAACGGTGGAGACTTGTGAGGGGAGGGACTGTTTGTGATGGCAGTACAACTGGAAGAAATGGGGATGTAGGACTCCCAGAGGCACAGCACACACACTGTAGCTTGTGTTGAAAGTGCTTCTGGAAAACTAGTCTGCAGACTTCAGCGAGGGATGGAGGCAAGCCCAACTCACAAATCCTTTGCTTGATCTCAGCACAACCTCAGCACAACAGCGCATCGTGTCTCACTGTCACAGTGCCTCTTCTCTAGCTGCGCCTGGCCAGCCCCCTTCAGTATACAAATCTCCACCACCCTGCCACACTTATCATGCATATCCCAGGGCTGGACCCTCTCCCAGCACCTGGACCCTGGATTAGTACCAAGAGGAAGAAGATGACAAAGGTCAGCTGCCAGTAGGCAAAGGTCAGAGGCCAGCAGAAGTACGTGACAGAGTTCAGGGCAGTCAAAAGGGCAGAGATGGAGATAGATGGTGGGGGGGCGGGGAGAGCAGTTGAAACACAGGGCAGCAGAAGTGTGAGGCACTTATTTAACAATGGTGCTGTCCTAGCCTAACAACCTCAACTGGGAGTACTAGAATTGCTGTCACTAGTGCGGTCACATGTTTCTTCTAACAATCACATTGTTTATCAGCAGAAATTCCAATCCCAGTTGTAGATAGAAGTCAAAGACTACCTGAATTGTGATTGAAAGGCTGTGTGCCAGAAATATTCCATGGACTGGATTGGGAAACTTGAATTAAGCCCAATGGTTGGAAGCTTTCCGCTCAAGAATTAGATTATAACATTAAAGTATTAAGGTATACATGCATTCCCAAAAAGAGAAAACAAAGAGATCAAGAGAGAAATATTTGTTTCTATTTTTTTGTAATAATTTTATTAAGTTTTAGATGCAATAAAAAATAATACAGACTAAAATAAGAAAGTGCAAAAAGGAAAAGGAAAAAGAAGCCCTCTAATAAAGCAACTGCCTACTCTCATCACAATCTTTTCATCTTCTCTTGATTAACAAATATAAAACACATACACACCTTTCAGAGACAACTATCTTGCAGTTTCCTCATGAAGAGCATTCATAAGGATAGCAACTTAGTTCGATCTTGTTCTCTCTCTTTATCCAGAGAGGATTGTAGGACCAATTTACTCATCAGCCCCTATTCCTGGCTGCAAATGTTGGCTCCACTTTTTTCAGACATCTTCAGTCCACCATCTTCCTCATAAATCACTTTTGTCTATATTTTTACATATAGCCCCTTTCCCCTCTTTTACAGGAAAGAAGATGATAGGTTGGCTGCTGACAAAAATCAAAAGATTCCAAGGGGTCTTTATAATCTTTTCTTCTCCACTTCTAATCACAAATTTTCATCTTCGTCTTTGATTTTCTGCGTTGAGAGAGTAATCTCAAGAATAAGGACTATCTCTTAATACTCAGAATATTTCAAAAGGCTTTGTTTTGTTTTCATAAACTATTGATTATTTTGTTTCAGGACAATGGTTTGGAAAGAAGAGGATTTTCTTTCTCACTTGCTTACGTTTTCATATCGCATATTGACCAGTTTATATAAGGTCTTTATTTCCTCTTTAACAGGTATATGTGACAGCTGAAAGTCGCTTTAACACATTGGCAGAACTAGTTCACCACCACTCAACGGTAGCTGATGGCCTCGTAACAACTTTGCACTACCCAGCACCCAAGTGCAATAAGCCCACAGTCTATGGAGTGTCACCCATCCATGACAAATGGGAGATGGAAAGAACAGATATCACCATGAAGCACAAACTCGGGGGAGGACAATATGGTGAAGTGTATGTTGGAGTATGGAAGAAATATAACCTTACAGTTGCAGTGAAAACACTCAAGGTACGATTGCAGTCATGACAGCATTGTGTTATTGAAATACATCTGAAGTATATACTGCTAGGCCTAGAGTACTTGTCTGCTTGTTGATGTCATGAATATCAAAGGTTTGTGGCTACGAAAGCACAAACCTTGTGAACTTGAGCTGTTTAATACTGGCAGGTTTTTAAAGGTAGTCCTAAACTTAAAATCATTCATGAAGGGATTGTTTGAAGTTACAGTAGTGCTGAAAAAAGTGACTTGCAACTAGTTCTTGCATTTATCATAACATGCCTGTGGTCATGTGATTGCGATTCAGGGGCTTGGCAATCAACATGCATTTGTGGTGATTACATCATCTTGGCATCTCATGGTCACCATTTACAACCTTCCCAAGCCAATTTCCGAGAAGCAAAGTCAATGGGAGAAGCCAGATTTGCTTAACAACTATGGTAAATACATCATAAAATTGAGCACAATTCACTTAACGACCATGTTGCTTAATAATGGAAATTCCAGACTCAGTTAGTCTTAAGTTGAGGACTACCTGTATAAATAGAAATGCTCTCCCTCCATACATTTAGGAACTGGTGCCTATTAAAACTGGCTGACATTTTCCTTCGTTCTGTAAGCTGGAAATTTCAAATTCTTGGTTAAGAATATGCATATACATATATACAAAACATACTATCAGAAACATGGATTCAGCATCTCAGTTTTGCTACAGTGCTTTGTGTCTATCCTGCTACAGCTCACAGGCTTATTCAGAGTAAATATGTGTAAAAAGCCTTTCCTGCAGAGGTTAGCCTTCCAAAAGATGTACTTTCAAGTGAAAAGATGTTCCATCATTTGCTTGAGGTACTATCGATCCATTTGGAAAAGCTCAGATGTTTGTAACTAAAGTATTACTTTCTGAAATATTTAATGTAAATTAAGGGATGATGTACCTGCGAATAACTATTTTGGAAGCAGATACAGAGAGTACCGGCTGGCCATTTCTGGAAATACAATGCAACCAGTAAACCAGTTTTTGGGTTTAGAAAGGTTCAGAAAGTCCTGATTGCAGAAGTGTTAATATCCTGAACGTGATCTTTCCATTGTATGCTCCTACTTTCCTGTATATTATGGTTGGGTTGGGAACCAAGAAAATAAGAACTGGGAAATTGGATATGTACCTTGGGTCTGTCATTTGCCCCCCTTGTAATAAGGCATCTGCTCCCAAATTTCTGTGTAAATTAATTTCTGTTATTAAGAGGAGGCATGTCTTATCAAACTTCCAGGAAGATACTATGGAGGTAGAAGAGTTCTTGAAAGAAGCTTCTGTCATGAAGGAAATCAAGCACCCAAATCTAGTACAATTATTAGGTGAGTGTACAAATCTGATCACACTGCTCTTTTTGTTTTAAATATATATTTGTTGCATTCCAACTGCACACATCAAACAGTTGAGGCATAATATTTAAGTTTTGCTTTCTTTGGATCAGTTTGAACAAAGCTCTAAATATGAAACAAAGCTCTGATGAAATTGTGTTTGCTGATCTTGCTCATTAGACAGAGTTTTCTCTCCAGTTTTCCACACACTTGATATACTATTAGAAAAGACTACATCTGCTTAAAGTAAATGACATCACACCGCAATCTTGCAAGTTTTTGTTTCCTATATTTTATGTGAGTGAATGAATTAATCTGTGTTTGTTGATTTTCCCTAAATCTATGAACCTGTGCAAATGTGCTTAAAGCAGTTGCAGAGGTGGAATTGGCAGTCAAGGCCCTCTTGTTATTTTTCAAGCTTGAAATTCATCTCTTAGTCTGCAAATGCCTAAAAGGAATGTGGTTTTTTTTTAAAGTAAATTCAGAACCATAGTTAAAGCAAACAAAATCTCCAAACTTCAACCAATTGTAACCCTCATTCCCAGCCCGAAATTTAGTGTAGTCTTTTGTCTCTGTTTCAATAAATAATCTGTTTTATTGCAATATATATTCCCATTTTTCTTCATAGCCATAAGAATTAGAAATATTGTTATGGTGTCCAGATTATAGAATCATCTTGTTAATGGGGAAACAACAATTGCCACTGCTTCATGTGTATCAGGGCTGGACCATCTGTTATCCACATTAGAGGCTTTGATGTGACTGTCTTTTTGCTAACAAATTTGTCATTAAAATAAAGCAGTATGGTTTGTTGCTTAATTTTGATGGCAAACAGATTTTTCTATACATCTGCTTGCAGTTTTGTTTTGTTTTGTTTTGTTTCTAATATCTAAGCAGTAAGTTATGGAAGAGAGATTCCTGTCACCAGAAAGAGAAAATGAACTCTCGAAGTAGTTCTTGTTTAAATTAAACCGAGTACCATATGTAATTACAGGTAGTTTTTACTTAGCATTCATTTGTTCAACTGTTCAAAGTTACAATGGCATTAAAAATGGACTTACGACTGGTCCTCAAAGTTATGACCAATTCCTTCACAGTCATATGATAAATATTTGGGCCTGCTTCATTTATGACCCCCCTCCTCCCCAGCCACCACATATTGCTGACTTTTCTCCCTGTCCTCCTTTTTTGGCATAATTGTCATGATCTTGCTATGCCATAGTGGTGTGACTTTTCACTGCATTGCAGCAATGAGGTTTCACATTGCAGCGCTAGGGCTTTTGGGGTACAGTTAATCTCTTTCGCGCTCTCTGTTGCTTTTTGGTCTTGTGGAAATTCTATTGTGTCAAAATTATCTGTGTAGAAATCTTTGTAGTATCGCTAGAGAATTTTTAAAAAAAATCATTAAAATGGATTTCTTTAATTGTGAAAAATAAATCTTTCCTTCATTTATTTTAATGTAGAATGCAGTGCTACCAGTTTTGACATATACTGATTAGATTTTATTGCAAAATCGTAGGTACTTAAGGATTTACCAGCTCTCCTATGTTTCTTCAGGTGTGTGCACCCTAGAACCCCCTTTTTATATAGTAACCGAATATATGCCCTATGGGAACCTGCTGGACTACCTACGAGAGTGCAATCGGGAAGAAGTGACTGCTGTTGTCTTGCTGTATATGGCCACCCAAATATCTTCTGCCATGGAGTACCTGGAGAAGAAGAATTTCATTCACAGGTCAGAAAGGAAACCTTGACATTCAGTAAAGCAGAAATGTAAGAGGAATGTAAGAATATATCTATGAATTGCAGTTCATTATCTTAAGGGTGAAGGTGTAATAGGATTTGATTGATCCGACTTATTCCAAGCTAATTTGATTTGAAGAAAATTTCAGGGATCTTTCCCTAGTTTTATCATTTTTTAAATTTGAGGACAAATAGCAAGTTTCTTTCCCATGGCTTTTGAAAAAAGCCTGATAACATAATATATTATATATTTGAAAGCTCAGAAACTATGTACTATATGTTTTACCCCAAATGTGTCTCATCTTGACTGTAAAGTAAAGGTAAAGGTTTCCCCTGTCCAGTCGTTTCTGACTCTAAGGTAGCAGTGCTCATCTCCATTTCTTAGCCGAGGGAGCCAGTGTTGTTTGAAGACGTTTCCATGGTCGCGTGGCCAACATGATTATATGCTGAGGCACTCTGAGGAACTCTGTTACTTTCCCACCAAAGTAGTGCCTATCTATCTACTTGCATTTCCATGCTTTCGAACTGCAGGCAGGATTTGTGCCAAGCATGGGAGCTCACCACATTGCGCAGTGCTTGGGTCTTGAACCCAGGCTGTCAGCTTTCCAACTAACCTCAGTTGTATTTAACTACTGAGCCATCATGCCCCCTATCCTGACTGTATAAGTGTTTTATCAATCTTTAAAGACTACATTTTATATTCTGAATTACTTCCATAATGGATACAGTATTTTGTTGGGCTAGAGTATTCTTTTAATATTCTTTTTAATTTTTCTTATTTTTTAAAAACATATCATTGTGTGAACAGTGCAGCACCTGGGTATCATGCCTTTGAATACAAATAAATTGATATTAATCATATTTATATCATTTAACAAAATTATATAATTCTAATAATATTACACATCTTTATAATGAATTATCATCTTTCATTGTTTAGTTATTCAGTGTTTCAATATGTCGTTTTATACCAATCACCCTATTTTAAATTTCATATCTTTAGTGTAGATAAAGTATTATCAATCATATCTATTACATTTAACCAACTTATATAATTCTAATGTTAATACAAGCATTTATATAACATTAAGGTATTCCATTATTGCTTATTTAGCTTATCGCTCACCATATTATTTATTGAACTTATAAAGTTATTTTTATATCAATCACAGTGGTGGAATCTATTTTTTTTTACTACCAGTTCTGTGGATGTGGCTTATTGGACGTGGCTTGGTGGTGATGTGACTGGGTAGGCGTGGCCAAATTGATTGGTCTCACCCTTAGGAAATTTCTCCTTAGTCCAACTCACAATAAAATAGCATAATAAAATAGCGCTATTCCAATATTTAGAATAGAATAACAGAGTTGGAAAGGACCTTGGAGGTCTTCTAGTCCAACCCCCTGCTTAGGTAGGAAACCCTATACCACTTCAGACAAATGGTTATCCAATTTCTTCTTAAAAACTTCTAGTGTTGGAGCATTTACAACTTCTGGAGGCAAGTTGTTCCACTGATTAATTGTTCTAAGTTTTATTGAGTCCCTCTTTTATCCAATACTCCAAATATTTTCTTTATGTCCCAAGCTTAATCTATCTGTTCCCCTGGAGAGATCCTTGTATCTTCAAGCACCTCTTTAGGTCCCTCTATCAATCCAATCTTATATTGTACTCCTCAGGGGTCTTTTCAGTGGTACTTCCTTTCATATTATCACATTAAACAAGCAAGAATTTAATAATATGTTATTCTTCCTTTTGTCAGCAGGTGCCACTCTTTAATTAAATTTCAATATTGGTCTGGTTTCAGTCCGTTTCCAATCTTCCACAATTTAAAAATAGTGTCAGTTTTGGGTAGATAATCCCAACATTTCAAGGTGCCTGTCCAACAAAACGCCTGTCCAGTTTAAAAATCCAATTTACTATATTTTAGCAAATTTTCTGTCTTTTTCCCCTCTAATTCTTTCTTCAAATTTAGTACTTTTTTTTCCCCAAAGTGCCAAGTCACTGCTAATTAAGTAGTTGTGGATCCTTTTCCAAATTCTTTTGGGGTTTCAAATAAGATGAAAAGTTCTTCTCACCCAGTTCCAAGCACTGGTCACCTACTTCACTCCAGCATTCTCTTAGATCTCTTTTGGCTGTCCCAACTTCATGACGGCCATCTTAGATGACCTCTTCATCGTGGCATAGAGGGAAATAACCCAGGGGTTCACCAGGATATTGCGATCTCTCCTGTGACCTCACCAAGCACCCCTCCTTAGCTTCGTTGCTCCTCCAAGGTGACTTTTGGGTCCTTAGGGAGCCCACAGACAAGGAGAAGCCATCACAGGAACGGAGCTCTCCTTTTCTGTGTCTGGTGTCATCATGATGTCAGCCGGAAGTGGCAACTGGTTCATATTTATTGTGGTTGCTATGTCCCAGGATCATGTGATCATGTTTTGCAATCTTCTGACAAACAAAGTCAATGGGGAAGCCAGATTCACTTAATGACCAGGTTACTAATTTAACAACTGCAGTGATTCACTTTTACAAAATGTCATAAAATGGGGCAAAGCTAGACACAAGGACAGTTTTTCCCCGATTCCATCACTCTGCTAAACAACTAATTCCCACTATCAACTATCTAGTAAGGCAATATTACTATTATTACTCTCATCTTCCCTATTGCCTATCTCCTTAACTTCTTATGATTATAACTTCATTGTTTGTATTTTACAATTTATATTGTTTACTTAGTATCCTAGTATGATTTATGTTGATTGCTTATTTAGTATCTATGACTATTGTATCTAATGTTTTATGATGAATGTATTTTTACAATGACTATGATAGTGATTTGTCACTATTGTTGTACGTACACTGAGAACTTATGCACCAGAGACAAATTCCTTATGAGTCTAATCACACTTGGCCAATAAAGAATTCTGTTAACAAGTGTCTCACCTAACAACAGAAATTTTGGGCTCAGTTGTGGTTGCAAGTCAAGGACTATCTGTATTGTATTTGGAAGAGATGGAAAGTAAAACGAAGTTGTTCTCATTGGTATCTTTTTGGTATTTCATGATTTCTCTAAAATTGACTTCTAAATTCTATGCAGCTGTCAATATTTAGTAATATCTGATCACTCTTTTGAAGCTTCTCATCACTAATAATTTCCAGAATGGAGAGTTCTTGTTGGTTTTGGGGTTTGATTACTTGCTAGCTGACTTTTCATTACCCAACAAGATAACCTAGTTGAGTCATGAAAGATTGGCTAGCAAAGAACCAGGTTCAAAAACCATCAAGGCCTCAACAGTTCAACCCTGAACTATAAATATTCTCTTTGACTGGAATATCCAGAGGGTTTTTTATTATTAAGCTTTATATTAATTAATTAATTGATATAATTCATATTTTAAACATAAAGCTATGTTTACTGTGCATGGTTCACGACCACTTAA
>JANHFL010000659.1:189343-214203 GCA_032468155.1 Oxyrhabdium leporinum
CTAATTCCTCCTTCAAATTTAGTATTTTTTTTCCAAAGTGCCAAGTCGCTGCTAATTAAGTAGTTGTGGATCCTTTTCCAAATTCTTTTGGGGTTTTAAATAAGATAAAAAGTTCTTCTCACCCAGTTCCATGCACTGTTCACCTACTTCACTCCAGCACACTCTCAGATCTTTTTCAGCTGTCCCAACTTCGTGGCGGCCATCTTAGACCGCTTCTTCTCTTAGACATGGCATAGAGGGAAATAGCCCAGGGGTTTACCAGGAGATTACGATCTCTCCTGTGACCTCACTGAACTCCCCTCCTTAACTTCGTCACCCCTCCAAGGCAACTTTTGGCTCCTTACAGAGCCCTCAGATAAGGAGAAGCCAGCACAGGAACGGAGCTCTCAGTTTCTGTGTCTGGTGTTATCGCGACATCTGCTGGAAGTCGGGCTAGAGTATTCTGTCATCAGAATTGAGCTCGATTTTCTATCATCAGAATTGTTATTCTGTTGATACAGGCAAGAACATGAATTTTGGATAAATATTTTAAGCAGAATCAAACAAATAGTCTACATTTACTAGCTCCCAGCTTCAATTTAAAAGAAGAAAACACTCAGAAGGATGTATTGCTATATTCGATATATTATTAAAATTCAAACTTGAATGTGAAATGGAAATTTAGGTACACGTTTTTGACATAAATATGAAATATTAAAAAGCAAACAATTTCAATATGGTGCCTTAATGTTATCAAGTTAGGGATACTAGATGATAAAAAAAGTTCTTAATTAGTATAGGCATTCAGAATCCGTTGTGACCTTAATGTAATAAGATTCATCCACCAAATGAATGAGAATCAGAATAAAATCTTAGTGTGTTTTAAATGGAATTAAATACAACTCATGCAGTGACCTCATATTTAATGTTTCTAATATTTTTCTCTTCTGAACCATTAGCAGTTCAGAATTACATTTGGAATGCATTGTAGGAGCTGCACCAAAGACCTAGGAGAGCCATATGCTTTCCATACACCATCCCCTTTTATACACCATACAGGAGTACATTCATGTAAACTAGTTCCACTAACAATGAGAAGATTCTTGAGTATCAGAATAATAGAGCTGACAAGAAAATATTAATTTGATCTGAGATTAAATTATATGATTGTGAAAAGAAAGTTCCTGTGTATTCTCTTGTGAAGAAGTCACTGGAACTGACTTTAAAAATAGCAAACACCCCATCAATAGCCATAATAAAGTAGTGATGGTTCATTGACACTGTGTGGCTGATTTTTATTACACCCTGCAGATGTAAAGCACTTGAGAAAGGGCCTGAATAAGCTGGCAAGTGTTTCTGAGTTCATGGCTCATCTTCTATGGATGACCTCCAGGTAGCATCAGCCAAAATGTAGAGCAGAACAATTCACTGGGATTATTGCTTAAATCTGGGAGGTGGACCATCAGTCCAAAGCTAACCTTGCTTCCAAAATCTTCCAGTCAGAAAACCTATTTGGCAAATCCCCGTATTCCCTGTTTTTGAGCAAGGAAAAGATCTTGCCCATAATTCCTTAAAATAACACGAGATAGGCCCAATGTTTGCAACAGAGACTTGCTTTTCATTCAGACAACAAGCATTAACATTCCTACTGATCCTGTGCTGGGCAAAAACTGAAACATACTCTTCCAGTCTGAATGAGATCAAATGACCTTCAATATGACACAAGACTACTTCCAGAAATTCTGTTGTATCTAGGAAGCCAACTCAACTAGCAGGCACGTGCCGAGAACAACTGTTATAACTTCTGAGAAACTGAGTCAGATTTCTGTCCTCTCCAGTGCATCAAGCGTTTAATAAACATTAGTGATAAAAAGCAAGTACCATTTTAAGAACTGTTCTCAGGAGCCTTCTTGATTTTTATTGTTTCCAAGAAAAACAAGAGTTTGGACAGCAGAGCTAAACCTATATAGATTGATCAAATGGTGATCTGGCAATCATTATACCAGGTGACCTGAAGGTATCCATAGACTTAGCATAGGCTAGCTTTTACATTCCAACAGACGCACACAAGTTTTCCAACAACAATAGCACTCAGTTTCAGTTCAAGGCAAACACGACAACATTTACAGGGATAGCTTTATGGTTAAACGAATCAAAAGCCCAACCAATGCTATATTTAAGGATCATGAAAGATAGGACATAAGGATAGGCTTTTTAAAGAATAGTCAGAGAGGACATAAATAAAGGTAAGATCCTGAAGGGAACACATTCAACACTTATGAAGGTGGTATGTATCCAAGGAATAAGTATATAAGTAGTGCCTTGCTCGATCAGATCCCTGGCTCACCTAGTCTGTTCTCACAGTGGTCAGTTGACTGCACAATGAAGCCTACTAGTTTCCCCAGAGATGGACTTCAAAGGCAGTCACACTACTGTCGAGCCTAATAACTATTGATCCCATGATTTCCGTGAATTGGTCCAGTTCTTTTTTGAAGCGAGTTAAGCTGGTAGCCAGCACCATCTCTTGATAGCAAATTCAAATACTAAATTATGTGTTGCATAAAAAGAAAATCCTCTTGTTTGTCCTAATTCTTTCAGGGTTCAGTTTCATTGGCTTATTTTTATTCATACTTTCTGTGGGGATTTCTTCCCTCCTTGGTGTTGTTCTTTGCTCATTTTTAACTCTTTCTGACCTGATGGATATTATTTTGCTAGGAATGTCTGTCAATAAATACTTATTTGAGTTATTCTTGTGAGTTTGTGCTTCTTCCATTACAGAACCATGTTGCCACTAAACATATAATTGCTTGTGTGCATATAAAACCTCTTGACAAGAACTACAGGAATTGCCAAGGGTGATCTAGGGTGCTTCAATAAAAAGCTACATGAATTAAAAACTGGCTGGAGATGCCAGCATCTCCTTTCCATCATAATAGTTTATAAAGGGTTCATTGAATGTGTGGAAGCTGGCAGTACTTACAGCAGGAGAGAATAGATCCTATACTCAACATTTTTCTAAAGATGCTAGGGAAACGAAGCATCCTATTCATGAGCAAGAACAATAGACATAGTCTTTCCCATTTTTAGAGCAAATGCAATAGCTTATTCTGCCATCCCCATAATCTCTAGATCTGCATTGTGTGTTCCCACTAATATCAAGTATTCCTAGTATGGTCTAGATTAGAAGATAAAACTGCTCAGAAGTAAAATTTGATAAAATCATCCAAATTGTTCTGTCCTGGTTTTACGTAGTGTGGTTCTCTGATCTGGTTGAAATTGTGTATGGAACCTGCTGATATGCCTAAGTGCATTATCAAACAAGCTCTAACTTTGCTTGGAAATTCAAATTTCCTGCCTGGATAGCCGATTAGGATTTGTTTATTTGTTTTTGTGCCTTTGAGTCAATGTTGACTTGTAATTTTCTTGGCAAGCTTTCAGAAGTAGTTTCTCATTGCTTCCCTCCTAGAGCTGAGAGAGAGGGACTAGCCCAAGGTTACCCAACTGATTTCATGCCTAAGGCTAGATTAGAACTCATGATCTCTTGGTTTCTAGTCCAATGCTTATCTATTGCATTCTTATATTTAGACTCAAAATTTTCATATATTAGGATAGGATTTTAAACAATTCATAAGGATTTTTATAATTAGCTTCTCAATCTTAATGCCAATTAATCTGGTTCCTTGGTGTGTTTGTAACTTTCCAAAATCAATATTCTACTCACTCTCTCACTCTTTTGCTGTTTACTTCAAAATAAAAAATATTTCTTCAAATTCTTAAACTTACATAAAATTTTGCTAAGGATTGAAGGAAAATCACACAGTAAGATGAAACGTGTCATTCTAAAATTTCTTAGTTTCCCAAAACAGCTAACAAGGCATTTCCTGAAATGATTAAGAGGAAATATGTGAACACAATGTCTGTTTGAAGCCTCTGAACTGTGCTTGGGCAAAGCTGAGTTTCTTTTGGCTTCCAGGTCTCTGAAACTCGCCAAAGACTGTTTTTTTATTGTCTCACAAGGAGTCTCTGTAAGGAACACTTGTGGGTGATCTTGGTTTTCTCTTTGATTTAGAGAAGAGTTTGGGGAACTGAACTTTTCTGTTGCGACCATCGGCTATGCCCTTCAATACTGTATCTGCTATTACTATTACTTGCCTAGAACTCCTAAATGAATGTTTTATTAAAGAAATATATTGTATTTATTGTAGATACTTACAGTTCCAAAACACTGGATTCTAGAAGTCATTATTCAACCATTTCCAATTTATCTCCATGAATCCAGTCTTAAAATATTTGTATGCCTCCTCTAGCATCCTAGTGTGGATCCTCATACACTTTCAGGATATTTGTGGGGAATATAGAAAGAGGAAGATACATTGGATACATTTGCCGCCTTGAATTATTTCTAAAAATAATAAAGATGGGATACAAATAAATGAGTAAGAGAGGGGTGCTAATTTTCTTGTATTTTTGCTTTTATAGGGATCTAGCAGCTCGAAATTGTTTGGTGGGAGAAAATCACGTGGTGAAAGTAGCTGACTTTGGATTAAGCAGACTGATGACGGGAGACACATATACAGCTCATGCTGGAGCAAAGTTTCCTATCAAATGGACAGCACCAGAAAGTCTGGCCTACAACACATTCTCAATCAAATCAGATGTTTGGGGTAAGAGAGAAAAAATCCTTTAATACAGAGTTATTTTATGTAAGTAAATCAGGACTATAAAGTTACATTGGGCTATTGTTATATTCTCAGGATAGTATTTCTTTAGTTAAAAAGTTCAATGTACCTTGAAAAGAAGAATCAGTGTTGTTTAAACAATGCAGCTTTAAACATTCTTGCTTAATTTGCAGCTTTTGGAGTATTGCTGTGGGAGATTGCCACTTATGGAATGTCCCCCTATCCTGGCATTGACCTTTCACAAGTTTATGATCTGTTGGAGAAAGGTTATAGGATGGAACAACCTGAAGGTTGCCCACCAAAGGTCTATGAACTTATGAGAGCATGTGAGTATAATGCTCTGATTTTTATTTTACAAGCAAATTGAAAAAAATGCAACTGGAAGCCTTGTAACTTTCCAAGTACATTTAGCATTTATTATTACATATGATAATACGTTTATTGACATTCAGGCAGTTTCTTGTGAACAGAGGAACTGTTACTAGTGGACAGCTTCTGAGTGGTCTCTAACATTGACTTCTGCTGAGGAGGTTGAATTAATATTTCATATTTCCTAATATAACTGTAATAGAATTGATAGAAAATCACAGTTCATAACTTCATGATTACAGAGAGGAAACCATTTAAGATCCTTTTAAAACACAGATATAGACTCATTCAATAGCCTATCAAGAGAACTTTGCTACCCTTGCCTCCTTATTGTAGCGCTACATTTAAGAGGATGCGCTACATCCTCTTAAAAACACAATGAGATGAGATGAGGAAATCTCCTGAACAGTATAGGCTTTGGTATGGATGTCTGCAATAAAAAGAATTGCTGAAAATTGGATGGAACCGCTTGACCTTCTGAATATGTTTGGGAACAGCTTACAGATTCCCCCCCCCCCCAATTTTTTTATTTGAATTCACTGGAACAGATGGGTTTATATGGAGGTTTAAGATGCCACTGCTGATTTTAATATTTGTAAACCAGTGAATGACCCAATAACAATGGCAAAATAAGTTTCTACAGTCAACACTGGATCTAGACTTATGGATTGTCCATGAGACATCCAAGTTACGTCAAACCTCTTAAATTTAGTAAAAATAATATATGCAAAAATTTAGTAAAAATAATATGTAAAAAAATATATTGCACTCCAGGAGGATCTGAGATTAAAAAAAAAAAGATCCGGATTGGAGAAGGTGTGGGGAGACCTTGGGGAGCCCAGCACAGGTCTCTCGGGAGTCTTTCTAATCTAGTACTGAAAATCCTGCTTGCAGCAAGGATTTTCAGCACCAGAGTGGAGAGACACTCCTGGTGGAGTGCGCTGGGCTTCCCAGAGTTTCGTCCACCTTCCTGAGGGATCCCAAGCTCATTACGGCTGCCTCTGCTCTGAGGCTGCTAACAGGTTGTCAAGTGCTCAGGTCCTAATCATGTGACATTTATGATTCATGACTGCACATTTGAATTTACTTGCACAGAGTGTTTTAATTTGAATATCAAAATGTAACTACAAAATTTAAAGAACTAATAAATAGCAAAACACAAAAAACAGACATGAACATATTAAAATTAAAACTGTACCATATTCAAAGGAGAGTAACATCCCCAGTGTAAAAAGTAGAAATTAAAAAAAATAGCCTTAGCCTATATCAAAAGCAGATTTTAATTTAGTATTTAAAAGGTCTTAGAATTGGGAAAATATTCCACAGCATCCAGGTGCCCAATTTTTAATCCTACTTCAAATTGTAAAGGAATCTGGGTCACTCCTTGAATTAATATGCAGACATTTCATTTATTTTATTTATTAGATTTATACACCACCCATCTCACTGTTAAAGCGATTCTGGGTGCTGGAAATACATAACTTTAGACATGCCATTCTAAATATGCCAATCCATTAAGAAATTTTCTGTTAAAAATCAGTGCTTTGAAGTAGACCTGGAAGTTAAAAAAAATAAGTATTAATCAATTTTATAGATCTACAGGTAGTTGACAACTTACAACAGTTCATTTAAAGTTACAACAGCACTGAAAAAAGTGACTTATAACCAGTTTTCACAGTTACGGCCTTTGAAGCATCCCCAAGGTCACATGATCAAAATTCAGAATTCAGTTATTTATGGACAGTGGCAGTGTCCCAAGGTCATGCAATCATTTTTTGCGATCTTCTGACAGTGAGAAAGCCAGACTCACTTAACATCTGTGGTACTAACTGAACACGTGCAGTGATTCACTTAACAACTGTGGCAAGAAAGGTCGTAAAATGGGGCAAAACTCACCTAACCACCAAAATTTTGGGATCAATTGTGGTCGTAAGTTGAGGACTACCTGTATTTCACGCAATGATCTTCTGTGCTAGTTGAAATTTTCAGAAATACTTATCCAAGATATTAAGTGGAATAAATACAACTTTTAAGGTAGAAGAGAATGATAATTCCAAGGATGTAGGATATTGTTTTGGTCTACCTTAAAAACTATCTAGTTAAAATAAGAGCACTAAAAACAGCTACAAACCAGTCAGGAAGTTAAATATCATACTCTACAAATGGGAAAAAGGTAAAGTTAAAGAATCTGGATTATTTTGGTCCAAAATAAAGACCAAAAAGTTGTATTTAATTAGGTTATAAATGTGTTTGAGAGTTCTAATTTTTTTCAATTACCAATTTACTGCTATTAGAAGAAATTTGTGAAGAGTCAAAGTAAATGAAGGCATATTTATTTGTCGTGTAGCAGTTCAGTGTTGTTCTGGCCAGCAGCTTACATGACTTTAATTGAGTTTAGCCAAATATGTGGAGAATGGGCAGCTATTATTAATCATAAATCAATGGAACCTTCACCATCATGAATACCAGACATTGAAGGTAAAGAAGATTTTTTAATTTGAGGTCCTTTATCTGGGTCTTCCAAAAATATCTAGCTGATCAGTATTGGAAAGGGAATACGAGAATACACAGCTATATCAAAGTATTTCTTACATTTAGAAACATTGGCAGTAATTTTAAGATATTTGAAAATAGAATGCAATAAACCATGATAAGAACCTTAAAAATATTGCCAGAGTTACAGTGGAAGCCGCTCCAGAATAGTGGGAATTAGATTGCAAATTCTAATGGAGATAGTAATTCCCTGCTGCTTTTTATTACATTGTAGGCTGGAAATGGAGTCCCCTAGATAGACCTTCATTTGCTGAAACTCACCAAGCTTTTGAAACCATGTTTCATGATTCTAGCATCTCTGAAGGTAAGGACCTATTTGCTAACTTATTCTGAAGTTTCTATTATATTTTTGAAACAAGCTTTTTTTTTTTTGCTTCCCCAATGTAATCAAAATAATTTGAGTACCTTTTGTTAGGCTACTGGATTTCTACTATAAAACAATCTCGACAATTGTCCAGTTTAAACCTATACTAAATGTTGGAATTACATACCGTAGTTGAGCACCTAGAAGACTTGCATACAAATCTAAGGCTGTGAGTTATCCTCATTCTCACTTTGCTTTTAATGTGTGAAGGAAAAGATTTTAAATCCTGTGTTTATTATTTTTCCTCATCTGTTAATTGTGGGAAGAAGAATATGCAAGCCAAAGCATGTATTCTAATAAGTATGCACTTTTTGTATGTATTTCTTCCCAAAGCATGCAGTGTGCGTCTATGGGGGTTTTTTTAATCAACAATGATACAAAATTATTGAATCAATTTTCTTTGAAAACAACTAATTGTGCTCTGGTCCACTTATTAATTTGAGAATAATGGTTTAAATTAGTCTTACCAACTTCTTTTCCCCTACTTCAGAACAAGGAAACCATGGCTAAATGTTGCTGAATTAAAGCTGCAACATTCTTTACTCTTGGCCATTCTTACTAAGTCACTCAAGGTTGTAGTTCACAACTCTTGAGAGGCTATAGATTTCCATTTTATCCCAAGCTTGTCTATACAGTTAAATCATAATTCACCAATGAATTGATCCATAAATCAGATATCTTGATGTAGTATGATTTGCTACAATCATGATCTTACTTAATTTCAGATAGATTACTTGTCATTTCTTTGACAAGTTGAAATTAGCTGGAAGGAATTTGTTGGGAGTACAGTATATTCTGAGAAAAAGTCATTTTTCCTTACATTGTGGATCAGTATGAAGATTAGAGCATAGTTTTCCTTGGAAAATCTATGTAGAATCATAGATGGATAGAATGGTTTTTGAGTTGTCTCATTGTTCAACCTGGTTTTATTTTAAATAAAGTTAACTTTTATGTACCAGTGTAACTTAACTAGGTGCCCTTCTCTGTATCCATTCCCATATGAGATTCTAGAAAGAGAAACAGCTGCTCAAATGAATCATACTTAGATGCTATGTTCCTATTTCTGCACATTCTAAAAATTTCTTTCAAATAAAATTCAAGGCATTCTATAATTCTGTTGCTTGATTCTTTAGAAGCCATACTTCAGAATTGTTAGACTGAAATGTCTCGCTGTCAATAGGCAGCAAAAACTATATTATATACCCTAATATATTGCTGCTTTGGCATTTTGAAATCCTTAAAACTATCTCATTATGCAACTGAATATAGAAACTTCATTGTATCATCTCTTATTAGCATCAGCCCTTTCCTTTGCTGCTCTTTGTTTCAGTAGGGTAACAGTTACAAAGACCTTAGGAAAAGCTGTTGCCTAAACTTGTTGCAATCAGGATTTAGACCTGGACATAGAATTGAGACCATATTTTTCATCTTCAGATTACTTGACTATGCTTATCTAAACCTTTTGACAGTATTTGGTAATATGTGAGACTTACTGGACCACCTACTTTATTTATTTATTTATTACATTTATATTGTGTCTCAATCAAATATTGATAGCTGAAGTAACAACAATCATGGTGGTTGTGTTCCTGAGTGGGAGGGAGGGTCCAGTTGTTATAGAATGGGTTCTTGTGCAATCCATCACATGCTGCTTCAGGGCTTGGTCTTATGCCTAATTATGCCATATATGCAGTATGAAATCTAGTTGTGCATCCCTATCTGGTCATATGAGGGTTGCAGTGGAAGCCCTGGTCCATCATCTGTTGGCTGTCAGGGCCTGGATGTGGAGCAACTGATTCCGACTCAACCCTGGCAAGAGAGAGTGGGTATTCATTTAGAAACCCATCAGTTCTGTCATAATACATTAATTGTATCGTTTTGACTCTCAGTGAAATTGTTTCCCCATTGGGAGCAGACCTGCACTTTGGTGGTCCTCTTGAACTTATAGCTCCTGTTAGAACAGTAGGTGGACATTATAACCAGGCAAGCCTTTCTCCACATTTGGTTATTGAACTGAATGTAGCCTTACCTAGATGGAGCACTGAAGATAGTTGTTCTTTTCATCTCTCTTATGGATTATTATAATTTCATTCAGAACTGTGGTTGAACACCATCTGGAAATTTCAGTTGGACAATCCCAATACTAGCATAATATCATTGCTGTAGGAAGTGCACTGGCTAATAATATGTTTCCAAATGCATTTCAGAGTGCCAGTCATTATATATAAAGCCCTAATGTATCTTGCATATCTTCAAGACCACTCATCCTATATAGATCTGCCCATCAAATCTGAGGGCATGGAAAATGTGTGCAAAAGATCCAAACTATTGTAAGGTACGGTGACAACAGTCCTCAAAATAAGTATTCTTTATAAAAGCACCACACCTCTGGAATAGGTTGCCCCCAAGGCAACATAACATTCCAAAAACTTCGCTGTTTCAAAAGGCATGTCTGTTGCAAGGAACATTTAATCATTTCCATGGTTAATAATAAACTTTTGATTGCAGTCATGTACCATGTTGATTTTGTTGTACACATTGTATTTTATTGTTGCATTGACTTCAGTTGATTCTCCTCTTACTTAGATTTGGTTGACTGAAGCAGTCTGTAATTAATGAATACAAATAATTTCATGCATGCTTATTACAGAAGTGGCAGAAGAACTTGGAAGGACCGCATCCTCTTCTTCAATAGTTCCATATTTGCCTCGGTTACCTATACTTCCTTCCAAGACTAGAACCTTAAAAAAACAAACAGAAAACAAAGAGAATATTGAAGGAGCACAGGAGATCACAGAGCACTCTGCATCCAGTTCTGCTCCAGGTATGTTATTTGAGTGGTCCAGACTCAGGGATTCAGGTCCTGGGAAATAATGTTTCAAAGAAAGGGAAAGATTCTGAAAAATTGGATTACAACTAACATTGCAGCACATGATTTCTCATCTTCTTCAAAAAAAATAATTCTTGAAATCTAATGTGAAGGGTGCACCAATCCTCTGGAACAGATTTAAATATCCATAAATAATTAAAATGGGAGATTACATTTGGTCTGTTGGTGAATAGACATAAAAAGTGGATACATACCTCTGTATTTATGGATGGTGGAGGAAGCAGAATATCTGGTCAGCTATGCAGATTATATATTAGATCAGTTTGAATGTGCAAACTCCTAAATGAATCTGACTTCTGTATGAAAAGTAATGTCATAGCAATATTTCTCCCCCTAAATCCAGTCAATTGTAGATTAACTGCTTTTCTTGCTAAGAATGCAGTAATAACCATAATTAAACCGAAGAAATGTAAGCAACATAATATAAATTTACTCATTTGTATAATATGCTAGGGAATATCGGAAATCAATATATATCACTGGAGTCAAAATAAGGAGAAGAGAAGACTAGGAAATTAAAAGGGAGGAAAGATTGTGACAGATATCAGTGATGTGTCCATGACCATGTATCCTGATTGCTGAGAGGTAAAAGAAGCCTTTTAAGTATGCTTTCCCTCACAGCAAAGAGCACAGACTCAAGATTTCTAAGCCTTATCAATTCTGCTTTTGCTAGGCAAAAAGGATAATTTTGCAGACCAAATCCCAGTCTTCTATTTCTTTTAAAAGTTAAATATCAGTATTTCTCTGGTGAACAGCAAGGCTGTTTCCTCTCCCTTCAGTGTGAAGGAGGCACAAAGTTACTACATCACCATGAGCAGCAGACTTCTCTGTTCTTTTGTCTAGGTTTTATCAGAAGCACACAGCAGACCAGCGGATCCCCAGCACTACCTCGTAAGCAGAGAGACAAGTCACCTAGTGGCCTGTTAGAAGACACTAGAGAAACTACCTTTACCAGAGACAGAAAAGGCGGCTTCTTTAGCTCGTTTATGAAAAAGAAAAATGCCCCTACACCTCCCAAACGCAGCAGTTCCTTCCGTGAAATGGAAAACCAGGCTCACAAGAAATATGAATTAACGGGTAATTTTTCCGGAGTTGGTCCATTGCAGCATATTGATGGATTTTCATTTACTCCCTCCCAGCAAGATGGAAATCTTTGCTTATCCAAGTGTTATATTGGAAGCTTTGCACAGCGGAACTTCTATGGGGAAGATGGTGGTGGCGGCAGCAGCAGTGGGAGCACAAGCATTGGTAGTGGTTGGTCAGGCCTCACAGGCTTCTTTACACCTCGCCTGATTAAAAAGACATTTGGCCTACGAGCTGGGAGGCCCACTGGAGGTGATGAAGCTTCAAAACCCTTTCCCCGATCAAACTCCACATCTTCCATGTCTGCAGGTCTTCCTGAGCAGGAGAGAATGGCAATGACTCTTCCCCGAAATTGCCACAGGTCCAAAGTTCAACTGGAAAGGACAGTATCCACTTCCTCCGAGCCCGAGGAGAACACAGACAAGTCCAATGATCTCCCTAAAAGGTGTGAAGATACTCATACGCTGACCAGGAGCCGACCAAAAACTAAACTGCTGCCGAGGGGTGCTACAGCTGTTCCTCTCAGGACTCCTTCTGTGGACACATCTGTTTCAGAGAAGGATTGTCAAGGGCCAACAGCAGCAGCAAGCCTGAAAAGCAAAGAAAAAAACAGTGGGATACGACAAGGTTCAGTAGAAGGGGAAGAAAAACCAGGCTGGCTTTCTCCAGCCAAGGCTGCAGCAATACTTCCAACCACTCATAATCACAAAGTGCCCGTTCTCATCTCACCTACTCTGAAGCATACACCAGCTGAGGTACAGCTCATTGGCACAGACTCTCAGGGGAATCGGTTCAAGCTCTTATCTGAGCATCAGGGCACTGCTTCTAGTGACAGGGATAGACCCAGACGGATAAAACCAAAGTGTGCTCCACCTCCGCCGCCGCCGCCACCACAAGCAGTCCTGAGGCTCCTTCATCAACCTCCAGGTACCTCGGATGCAGTAGAAGAGTTGGATAATGGAGCATTGGTACAGCATGGGCAAGATAGTGAGGGCAGCAAAAAGGTAACAGTGGCACCTAGTGGTGGAAAAGCTGGAAGGCCAATAATGCCTCCACCTCAAGTGCCTTTGCCGTTGTCTTTGTCACCTGCCAAAATGGCAAATGGCACAGCGGGAGCAAAAGTTGCTCTGAGAAAGACCAAACAGACAGCTGAGAGAATCTCAGCAGACAAGATCAGCAAAGAGGCGCTTCTGGAATGTGCAGACCTCCTCTCCAGTGCCATTGCAGAGCCTACCACAAATAGCCAGCTGGTGGATACTGGGCACCAACTATTAGATTACTGTTCAGGTTATGTGGATTGCATCCCCCAAACGCGCAACAAATTTGCCTTCCGGGAAGCCGTAAGCAAACTGGAACTTAGCCTGCAGGAACTGCAGGTGTCCTCGATGGCTGCTAATCTGCCTGGAGCAAACCCTGTACTTAATAACTTATTGTCTTGTGTTCAAGAAATCAGTGATGTTGTTCAGAGGTAGCTACTGTCAAACCATCTGCTTGGGAGGAAAAAAAAGTTCACACAATTGAGAGAAGAGTCAGAGTGACTTCTTCTAATCATTTTTTCTCTATGTTAATGTTTTGAAAGAAGAGACTGATACTTGAGTAAGTTTTATGTGAAGTACCTCAGATCACTGAGCTCACATGTTTACAGGTTCATCTCAGTACATGGGGCAGATAAGAGGGAAGCAAAGTTTCAGAGGAGTCAGATGATTGCAGCGGAGATGGGCAAAATATTGGAAATTTGCCTTGGTGAGAAAATTGCAAAAATAGAGCTTGTGCTCTTGTTCACTTCTGGGAGGAAGGCGATTCCATGAAGGTACCTTTGGTTTGATAAGGTGCTTTATTCTCTTTGATGCTTTCCAGTTGATTAGAATTACTGGAAAAGAGATGAGGTTCTTTTTCTGCACTACTCTGTATTTTAACTTTCTGAGATCATATCAGAAACACTTAGAGGTGCCATTGGAAATCAACTAGATCTTTCCAAGAAAGAGAGGATAATTTTGAGGGAAAGTCTTTTATATTTAAAAAAAAAGATTGGCACTGTAGGAAGTGCATGCACTAGCCTGTCTGGTAGACCTTCTGCATTGCAATTGATTGCTGTAATCGTAGATGCAAAAAGGAAAAACAAAAAAGCTGGAATATGAAATGCATCCCCCTTTATCATCCCCATCTCACATTAGTCACTCACACGTTCACTCTTTCACAGCATCTTGAATGACAATTTAAGCAGACTTGCCACTGGATTTCACACAATCACACCTTACACTGCAGTCATCACCATGTGGGTAGCATAGCATGGTTAGCTAACCAATGGCAATCACTTGAGTTCTTTGGGGGGATAGCATGCCCAAGAAACTGTTAATTTATCTCTGGCGTTGAACTTTGGTACAGTGGTGGCTTTGCTATACCTTGAGGAGCCTTTTGAATTAAAAACACTGCAGAATGCTGCTAGTGTTCTCTACATTCCTATTTTAATTATGCTTACCTTAATGTCATTTCTTTTTGAGAGAACTAGAGACCCGAGGCCTTCATATTTTCTAGTAGAACTATAAATTTGCTCTTGGAATACCAGTTCAGGTGCATTGCTGATATGGATTCTTTGTTTAGATTTTTACTTTGTTTGTAGTTTCAAGATACTGCCTGCACATGGATTCATTATAAGTGATTAGTCTGTATAAACATGCTGCCATCTCCCTTCAAGTAGTCCAGTTGTTACGGGACCACTAATTTCAAAAATCCACTGATGTTAAGTAAATGATACTGGGTTTTTTCTGTGATTAATGTGACTTTAAACTAGCATTTGCACAACACATTTGCTTCTGAAAGGTAGAGAAATCAGGCTAAATGCTTCTATGATGCCTATTTTTTTGGTTATCCCAGATCCCCTGAACTCATTCCATTTATTGAAATTCAGCAACAAACTGTTGAAAAATGGAGCTGTGGTTTCCCATTAATTTTTTTGTCAAGAAACAAAACAAGGAAGGTATATGATATTTAAAAGGCTTAACAGAAAGAAATCATGGAGACCCTGTTTGAAATGTCTTGGGAATCCTGATTCCCCCACATAATATGGTGATACCATTTTGTTCTCTGGAGCTGTTAGCTACCAATAATTAGTTATGGCATGGCCTCAGTCACAAGTGGGTTGTCCATTTCAGCCTTAAACCATAATAAATGGAAGGTTTTTTAACCATATTGTGTGGAGAAGGAGATTGAAAGCACATTCATACTAACCAGAATCCTGCCATTAAGTTTTCCATAAATTACACTGAACTTGTAGCATTATTTGATGGGGAAAACTCACAGAATGAAAGCACACTTGGGTTCCATTTCTGATTCAGAATAATAAGGTCTTCACATAAGCAAGCTCTGCAATGCTTCGGATCCGAAGGAGGGAAATGCTAAAGAGCATCCAGAGCTACTCACATAGTATTTATTTGCAGTTTGTCTTTTTTTCTTGGGATTGTGTGGTAACTAACACACTAGCATGCAGAGGTTTTAAGTAGTTTTCAATGGGTTCCATGGGAGTGTTCCCCCTACCTGGAATCATTATTCCTATTTTGAATCCAAACTGCTGCACAGCCTTAGAGAATAGTCCAGCTGCAGATGTCCAGTGCACAATTTCTTCCATTTCTGAGCAAGAAAAAATACGTGTGTCTACAGTAATCACATTGACATAAGGAGATCCCCATTCTCATCATGCAGACAGTTTTTTTTCTTGATGACCTTTGGAATTGGCCTCTGGTGCCCATTGTGTCTTCCATTACTGCTCTGTTTTCCTGAGAGAATTCTGGATTTGAGTTATCGTATATTATTTACATGTTGGACAATGGATTATGTAGTATGTTTACGTTCATCATATGCTGCTCTTAATACAAAATCTGTCTTAAAAATGCAAGGGCCTGCAACTTCATATTTGCCTGGGATAGTTTATAAAAATATTTCCCTCACAGAGTTCTAATTCTGTTGTCACTGAAGTTATTGTTCCAAAATAAATTGACTTTGTTCCGGTAAGTAATAGGTAGCTTGAGATAGAGAAAATTTACTTCTCTGATATTGTGCATGTACATACCCATACACACACACATACACTATAGTTCATGTCTGCAAACTCCTTTTGCACCAAAAGGAGTTAAAATCATCCTGTTTGTCATAGAATTGTACATTATATCATTGATATAGTTTATTTAAACCATTGAGTCCAATCTCCGACAAATGTCTGCCCAGATTATACTAGATTTCCAGTGATGGGAAACACTACTATTTCACAATAACTGATTTGACTGTTGAACTGGTCGTCCTATTTGAAAATTACTTAACATTCAGCAGGAATACGGCTTGCTGAAAATTAAGACCGTTTTTCTGTGCCTTGGTATTTCTTCCCTTCTTTGAGCCCTCTTCTCTCAATATTAAGATTGACCAGTTCTCTCAATCTCTCCTGTTGCACTTCATCATCTGGTCCCTGATCATCTTTGTTGCTTCTCTTTCTACTTGTTACGGTTATCTAAATTTTTCTTGTAAGGGTTATGCTCTGAGGGAAATGGGTGATTAAGTGTGATATAAAATAAATAAATGCTAAGAACTGGAGTGGACATAATACTTAAGTGATTCTGACCAGTTCAAACAGAATGGAACAATTACTTCCTGTGATTTGGAAAATCACAAGAGCTCAAGAAGGAATATATAGAACACCCTACTTTGCTTTTCTTCATAACAGCTTTGTGAGAAGGGGGGGGGGGCGCTAATAAGAGACTGGTCCAAAGCCACCAATGAGGCCAAAGACGGACTTGACTATAGGTTTGTCTCACCTGTCAACTAAGAGAGTGAACTCCTTTAACATCTGTTCCTTAGCTAGGTGAAATCTAAACAATCTGTTCATCTAATTGGCTCTTCATAATTGCTCAGTAGGATGAATGCCCTCTTTTTGGACAAGACTGAATGAGAATCAAGCATCCTTCGCTATTTTCATTGACCAGCTGACACAGTGTAGCTGTACACATATGTGAACCTCTTTTGGGTAGGATTTTTAGGATTGTTTGGCTCATTCTGAATTTTAGCTTTCATTATACCATCTCTACAAATCCAGGTAATCTGCAGGCATTCTTCCTTGGTGATCTTCCCCCCCTTTTAAACCTCCCGTATGCGTCCTTTTTATCATTGGATCTTTCTTAAGTTATTTTTGCAGTCACATCGGCTTCTGCTTTTTTCTCCTTTGTTTACTGTTCTGTTACGGTTTCCTTGGGCACATTTTCATGTTAGATTTTCCAGCAGTTAGTTCTACCTGCCACTGCACCTTTGTTAGTATCTTATTTTCATCAATTAGAAGCATTAATCTAAATTCATTTAGGGCCAAATTTCATGTACCTTTTAATTTTTTAATTGGTCATGTTTAAGTATTGAAAGTTTAAAACATTGCATGTTGCCTATTGATTTTTATGGTGAACCTTTTAGTGAGTGTGTAGATATGAAGTCACTGAATCTGTACACAATATATGCTAGTGAAAAAATGAAAATAATTACTTTTGCTTCATAGGCCAGACTGTACCAGGTTACACATTAAGTTCATTAAGTGAAAAAAATGCAATACATCAAAACTCATGTTTCTTGGCCCATGCTTCTTTTTTGAATTTTCGGTATAATGATGAACATTTCCAAACTTTGGGAGAGCGAATAGAAGAAATCACCCCTTGAACAGAGATAAGTATAGTGTGTGTGTGTGTGTGTTTGTATGGGATGTTCTTTGTTATAGATTTCAAACAATATTCTCACCTGTTTCAATCAATCAGAATAGAGCTAGGAGGAACCTTGGAGGTCTTCTAGTCCAACCCCCTACTCAAACAGGAGACCCTATACTCGTGAAACTCGCATCATCACAGTGGCGTCATGTGACAGATCTCAACTTTTTTCCCCTTTGCTAAACCGGGCATGGGCATGGCCAGCATGACACAGCCAGCCCGCAGGCCGCAAGCTTAACAGTCCTGCCCTATACCATTTCAGACAAGTGGCTCCAGTCCAGTCTTCTTAAAGACCTCCAGCTTAAAGCACCCACAACTTCTGAAGGCAAGCTGTTCCACTGGTTAATTGTTCTCAGTGTTAGAAAGTTTTTTCTTAATTCCAGGTTACTTCTCTCCTTTATTAGTTTCCATTTATTATTTCTTGTCTTGCCTTATTTCCTTCAAGTCATTAGCATTTCATGTCAAATGAACATGCTTGGTCCTTGAGTAGTTTGAGAATTCTCACTTGGGTTTTTTCCCTAGTTTTATGTACTTCTCAAACCAAGTTGCTTTATTACTTTCTTCTGATGGCTGGGTGCTGCCTTAGATAACATAAGCAGATGACACTGAAGATTAAAGTTGATATTAATGTGCATGATAATTAAGAGAAAAATGGGCAGTTGTACTTCTCTGTTATATTATTACCCATTCTAGCATTTTGTAGATCAGGCTCCCTCCCAAAATTATGCACACAAAGTCTGGTGTGTTTGTGGATTCATAATGCAAAACTCATTTTGAACTTGAAATTAATTCAATTCTCAGTTTTTGCAGTTTCCTTGGATGGGTGAAGTAGAATTTAATATCTGGCTAAATCCAAACAACTAAATTAGCTATTTTCCTCATCTTTGGCTAGAACGTGGTGTTAACATATGGGTCATATGTTCTCATGCAGTGTGGTCCTCCTTAACTAGAATTGTCATCTTCCTGATCCCTGACCATAGGGCTGATGAAATTTAGAATCCCAATAACTAAATACCAGAATACTTGCACCTGAAGGCAAGACAAGAAACAACGGAGAGAAACTAATCAAGGAGAGAAACAACCTGGAATTGAGAAATTTCTTAACAGTGAGAACAATTAACCAGTGGAACAACTTGCCTTCAGAAGTTAAGAGATTGGATAGCTACTTGTCTCAAATTGTATAGGGTCTTTTGCTTGAGCAGTGTGTTGGACTAGAAGACCTCCAATTTCCCTTCCTGTTCTATTCTGATTGATTGAAATATTTCCAGTCTTGCGCTATATATTAACTGAAGGTTTAATAGTAAATTATTGAAAATAAACCCTCTACAGTCAAGAAATTTGGTAACATCTTTATTCAAAAATACAAGAAATCAAGAATGAAATTTACTCCATTTAAGCAGGAATCTAATAACGAAATGGTTATGATTGTGCAAGTTTTATTTTTCCATTTCAATTTTTACGTAGTTTAAGTCCACATTTGCTAAATATTAAAGTTTAACTAGAGGTAATCAAGTTCCAACTCTAGGCAGATTTCTGTTAATATTTTCTGTGATCTTTTCTGATGCTTCTCAATCACCTTTGACTGTTTTTAGCTTCTCATCCCAGTTTAGATGGTGGCATAATAATAAGCAGAATCCTGGCAATTTACTTATTTTGCATATTAAATGTAGAGACAATTCACATTCCACTAATAGAGCAAAATAGTATTTGAAAGTCACTATATCTGGAAAGGCAGCCAATTTTTCCCCCCAAGGGATCATTAGGGGACTCTGAATAATGTCTGGTAGCATCGAAAGCTTTAAAGCCATTGCCCCAAACTGGTACCTTCCAGATAGTTGAATTTCAACTGTCATACATCTTCGCATAATCCAACCTAAGATTGGATCTTGTTTGAATGAAGGCTGTTTGAGATTGTACTGTACTGAAATCTTGGATAGGCAGAGAATTTTTTCTAGTTTTGCATGAGTTTCAGATTACCATTTTGATCTTTCTTGATAACGGTAGGAAGATGTTATCTTTTGCTCAAGAATGCCATAATTTCTTTTCAGACAATAATGCTTAAACCTTGCCTTTATTATTTTTGTTGTAATAAAATTCGTGCTCCATGTCTTCTTTTATTGGTTACCTTACTACAGTGAAGATATGAGTGGCAGGACTGTATATTGTGTAAGCTGTTCTTGAAGCTAAATAAGTCTAAGCTGTAGTTCTTTTCCTTCTGGCTAAACATGACAGGAATGCATTGTCTGTTCATTTGCACCTTTGATAGAAGTTTCTACAGTCTATTTGGGGCAAAGGGATGATGTTAATAGTTAATGGAATCTTACAAGAGAACTCTGGTTTTTTAGTTGGTGGAATAGTTTGTGTTCTATGTATGGATTGGTTCCTTACTCAATTCAAAATGTTCCCAGATTGCCTTGGAACTGTAAGAAGCGAATCAGTCCTCTTCCATAATGTGAAATAGCTATTTGGTATTGTATACAATTCATTCAAAAATAATATTGCTGTGCTCCAGAAATTCAGAGCAGTGTGCTTGTACTATCATGCTTTTTAAAATAAATAAATTGTAGCACTGAAGATTGATTGGCAAACTCCAGTTAGTTCAAAATAGAGTACAAAATTCATACAAAAATATCAGGCTTCTCCAGCAAATTCATCTCAAAATAAAATCCATGGGAGGTCTTGGACAAACAGGAATTTCCTGAGCACATGGATTTGCAAAATAGTGAAAAATTAGCTTTCCACTAAGGCAAGGGATATTAGGTGCTCAAAAAATGGTTCTAATTTTTGGGTAACTAAGGGCTCCTGTGAATGGAATGATGTTGCAGGAACAATTAGAGGTAGGATTACTAAGGTAGTTGTATCATGCAGTGTTTTTTTTTTAAATATAAACCTACAGATTTTTATTGTTTTTCTCATTGCTCCTCTGTTTTTTTAGTGGTTTGCTGCTGAAATTTCACAGGACAGTTTTTAGGGGGTCAATAACCAGAATTGTAGGCTTACCCGTAGCTCTGCGTTGAGAATTAGCACTTTCAGCAACATTTTCATTGATTCTCTGGTCTTAAAGCAGGTTTGAAGATAAAACATTCATTCTCTAAGGAAGTTGTTCTGCTGAATAGCATATTATGACACCATATGAGTAGCCTGAGATGTGAAGTCTAAGATTTCTATTTTCTGAAATATATATCAAAACACTAAACATGGAAAACACTAAAAACAGGTTATTGTTTGGTTATTGCCTTTGAAGCTGGCTAAATAATGCCCTCAAATCCTTCTTCAAAATCCCACACACACCCCTTTTTTTTTTTGCCAAAAACAAGGGGAAAAAGTTTTCGTTTTCCATCTCATGAAAAAAAAAACATTGCTAAATTAAGATATATTTCATACATGCTTTAAATATTAAAGCTTGTCCAATCTTTGTATTCAGAATATAAGTATTGTCATCAATTTATAAAACTTTGTGATATGCTTTATTTCTTTCCCTCTATTTTTGATCCGAATGGAAGTGCAACCCCCTTTCCCTCATCTCAGTGCAATCTAGGAAAGGTTTTTAAATCAATTGATTTTGCTCATTTGCTAGAAGTTTTCCCAAGCAGCCACTGGACATCCCAATCGATCTGTTTTAGACTGCATGGATCTTGGAACTATATTTAACTGAAAGGAAATGAGCCTTAATTTAAGATGACCCCACTCCACAAAAAATTAAAGAGAAGTAACCCTTCTCTCTTACTCAATGCTCAGTCTCCCATTGATGAGCCCCTATGTTAAAAATTACCTTGGAAACATCTAGCCTTTCTTTTAAGCAAGTAGACTATTGGCTAACTCTCTTTTCTGCTTCTTAATGGATGTCATGTTTGTTTTAAAATACAGAGTTAGGAAATGCTGAAATGACTAAAGCAATGGCCATGATCAGACACCACTTTCTATTTCCCATTCACAGTACTGTATTAAGAGTTGCCTGTGCACAGTTGGTTCAAGTACAACTCATGATGTGAAAATGTGGCCTTTTCCTCTAATCCAGAAAGGTGGCATATTAGGAATGTGTAATTTCTCTGAAATTGCCTAGGGCAAAAATGGCCAACGTGTGATGTGTAAGGGGTAGATTTCCAGAGGGCGGCCGGGGAGGACGGGAGGGGGATGGATGGTTAAGGATTTTAATCAACCCAGCACTCTGTTAGTTGAATTCACTGAGGATTAAAATGGGTGAAACTGAAATGTGCGACTCACACAGAAAAACCCACACTACTAGTGTTGTCAAATGTTATTTTGTTTTTTGTTGTTGTTTGTAATATATTTGATTTTTTCTAATTTAAATTTTCACTATTTCCTGACTGTGAACTGCAAACAGTGTTAACTTGATGTAAGTAAGGCCCTTGGAGGCATTGCCTCTGCCTGTTCCAGAGATTTTTGCCAATTTGCATTTTGTTTTAAATAAAAATTGCAATATTTTATTGGCAATTAAATTTCAGGATATGTTACTTTCTTTTAGGCCATAGTGACTGAGTGAATAATGAAATTAAAAGAAAAACATGCAGTTATATACTTAAAATATTAAAAAAGGAACTGGTTTGGCATTTCACACTTACATGTACGATGACTTGAACATGTGAAAGCTGTCACAAATGATTTGTTATAGGTCAGAATTCAAGGAACTCACAGTAGTTTTTTGTGGAAATTATCCACAGTTTACCAGCACACATTCAGATGCTAAAATCTTGTACTCAAATGGGAATGGCTCTGCTGAAGCTGCTAACACAAGACAGATTCATATTTCTGGAATAGCAAGGCACATTTTGTTCTGCGCTGTATATCTTCTATTTCTTCACCCCCAGTCACAGGTTACAAATGTTATATCATTTAGCAAGCTAACCTAGACACTAATCTTGCTGACATTTGGCTAGTAAACGAAATGTCAACAATTTGTGTAATACCTTTTTGGTTAGGCACAATGCTTTGCACAGCTTTTGTAACAAGCCACTCTGAAAATTAAGTGGAAGGTTTAAGTTTATGTGCTTGCATTCACAGGATGTATAGGAGAAGAAATGGAGCATGACTGTCTGGCACACATAATACACCACTGCTTGCCTACCTGCAGATCTTAAATTATTCCCTATCTTGGGCTATAGGTAGTCCTTGTTTAAAAGACATCATAATTGGGATTGTCGTCTCAGCACTACATGATTGTGACAGTGCCCATGATTGCTGTTCAGTTTCCCTTTTCTCTTTTGGAATGCTCACCCAAAGTTGAGGCTGGGATAATTAGCAAGAAGGGAATTAATGTTTGTATTTACATTTATTGGAGAGGAAGAGATTACAAGAGAGTAAGCAGGTACACAATGAAAAATACACATGGAAAGAAGCGCACCAGCTGTTTGCCTAGCTTACTCATGGCTTTGAGCCCCCAGCTCAAAACAAAAGAGACAAAAGCCAAATGTGTGAAAGTGACTAAATACTTGTCAGTTGCAGGTAGCAGCTGAAAACAGGCTAATTAAAATCACAGATCTCTGGCTTCTTAACCTGCTGGTAGCATTTTTGAGGAGAAAACACTGATAAAGTTCAGGAAAAGATCACTTGTTTAAGTGGGGCTAGTGGTGATGGGAAGGTCAGGCACAGGGCATGTATTGACTAATGGCAAATCTGTCTGAGAGTTACTTTTTCATCATCTTCATAATCTTGAGGTAGTTGCTAAGTAAGATCTACCTGTATTTTACATTTGTGAAGTATTATCACTAAAATGTGAGAACAAAAAACCCAATTTCTATCATTTGCCCTAAAATCTATAACATTTCTTCTAAATTGGGATTGCACTAAGATCAGATTCTGGGGACACCTATGTTGCTGCAAAGTCACTTTGTTCTTCCACATATGGTTCAATTTTGCACAAGGTTTGTGTATTTTTTCAAAACTTAAATTGCGTGTTCAGTCAGTCTATGTACATACATAGCTCTTACAAACTGAGTATATCTGGCCAGCTAAGTCTGTGTTAAATTTACTCTGACAAAGCTAGTGTCCTGCTGTGAATGCCAAGCTTCAATATCCCACAAAAGCAACACTCCACTCAACATTTTAATCTACAAAGACAACAGACGTGCAATACCAGCAAATAGTGGCCTATGCAAGGAGTGCTTATCACATAGAACTGGAACCTCATTGTTCAATTTCAGTGCTGGACTAGAAGTATATCGTTTGTCCTGTTGTAAAAGTTATAATAAAAAGAATGGTACATATTTTGTCTTTTGATATGTATACTCTGAAAAGTGCAATTTTAACTCATGTCAAATGATATTTAAAAGATTTATATTAAATATATATAAAACAGATTGACGCCAGGCCTCTAATAAGGGACAAAATCTTTCCTTCATACCTTAATTCAACACAAGGATTGTGGAAGAGGTAGATTGCATTGTAAGGGAATATGATAGCTCCTCGACCAGCCACACACTTAATGCAGACTAAGAAGTTGCTTGATTCAGATCATTTTAGCTATCTAAGACCTGGAAATAAATTTAAGTCAGTCTCACATGTTGTAGATGGGGGTCTTCTCCCCAGGCTGTCTTAAAAGCCCACTCAATATAATGGATAACAATATGTCACCCAAAGGCATCATTTGTACCCAGTATTGGAAAAATACTCTGTATTACTATTTCAGTAATACCATTCATGTAGATTCCATATCCATAATGGAGTTTTCTTACCTTTTTTAGCTGGCCAACCCCAATAATATGGGGAACATAGGTAATATTACACTAGTTAGTGTAATAATAAAATGTATGTCCCTTGTATAAGATAAAAGAGAACAAACTCAACTGTAATATACTTCACCTTCCCCTGTCAAAGAAGAAACTAGTTTATATGCTGAGATACTGATTTGCAACCTTTAGCAGAAAATAATTTCTCCTTGGGAGCAAATATCGTCCTTGCAACCTCATCTAGCATCTCTTCGGTGAACTGTAGATCTCGAGCAAGAAAAGCATCCCGAGCACAGAGCTTCACATGGTGATATTCCAATGGCAGGAAAGGTACCAGAAAGTCTATGAGGTTCTCCTGAAGAAGGAAGTTGTGGGCATCTGGAAGAAAAAAAAGGCACAATTCAATATCTGGCATCTCCTGTTTCTTAGTTTTTGACCAGGGTAGACAGTAATTAGTTATTTGGCATTACTGGGGAGACCAAAAATAGTTTATAGTATCTTTGATACACATAAACTATTTTTGGTCCC
>JANHFL010000659.1:219215-230833 GCA_032468155.1 Oxyrhabdium leporinum
CCGCGGTGGCGGCACACAAGCTTCGGGGATGGGGGGGCAGCTAGCTACTAGGTCGCGTGGGGACGCAGCGCCAGGTGGGAAGGGTCAGGGAGGCAAGCGGCAGTAGCGGCTTACTTATGCAGGCAGGCAGGCAGATCAGGAGCAGTTGGGTCTCAGGCACATCCTTGTGGGAAGGCCGGCAGAGACACTGGGGCGGGGTGAGCAGTGAGGGGCGGGCCATCTGGAAGTGATATTTGCCGGTTCTCCGAACCAATCAAAATTTTCCCCACTGGTTCGCCTGAACCGGCTAGATTTCACCTCTGGAGGGGATGGTTCCACGCAAGAAGTAGGCACATGCACAACTCCATTTGTGCGAATGGTGGGCACCCGATGCTTGTGCAAATGGGTCGCATGTGCACACCATGTGCACATGCGTTCACCCACCACTTCTGCAGCCTGATTACAAATGACTCAAGGCCGGAGGTGGGCCGCAGCCCCAGGGTTGAGGACCCCTGCCATAAAGTCATAGTCATTCACAATCATTCATAGTATGCCATAAAGGCTTACTAAATATTGGAGAAACTAAACTGACCCTCAAGAAAGGCTAACTGGAAAAGAAACATGGCATGGCAAAGGATTACAAAACCAGTGAACAAAAAATTTGCAGTCAAAGCAGATAACAGCAAGACTTAACAATGGCTAAGAGCAGGAACAATATTATTATTAAACTCCATCTTTCTATCCCAGATCCTTGGTTAGAACTCGAGAAATGGACAAAAATGCCAAATCCAGTTTAAAGTTCTGGCCAACTGCAGAGCCAATCATATTAAAATTTTATGCCACCTAACTCTGGATGTTATTCATATTAATAGGGGCCCATGATTCAGCTTACTCACCTAGACTTTTAAACTTTGACCTGCCTTTTAGCATCAATGATATTGTCCTTACTGTTTTGTAACCTGGGCCAAAATAAATATTCCATGTGCTTTGATCTAGTCGTGTCAAGCTACACTATTTGGTTTGCATCCCTAAGAACAGGCCACTGCCAATATGCCCTTTGTTAGACAGAGACAACGCAGCAGGATTAACCCAAGCAGATCTTTGGATATAGGAAGATTCATATGAACACAGCCAACTTTTAAGTAAATTAGCCAATCCAGGTTTTTTTTTAAACCAGTGGTCTACAATAACCCATTGAATGACAATCAAGGCAACTTGTGTGGATATGTGGTGTAACATGTACAAATTTCACTAATATTGTGTTCCCTAAACATCCAGGAATTCTGAAGTTCCCTGTTTTGTACATTTTCCAAGATAAAAGAATTCATCCATGAACCTTCTGCACGCCTGACTTCTAAGTAACACCCCCTCCCTAAAACTGCATTATACTTAACACACACACAGACACACAGTATACAAATATTCTCTCACCTTGTAAAGGTCCATGTAATTGAGATGAGGGAAATGAAGTACTGAGATAAAAATTTTAACACAGTCACTTTTTAGACCATCTCGATAAAGATGTTCTGCCATTAAACGAGCTACAAAGTTTTTGCCGGTACCAGACCAGCCATGAAAAGAAAGAGTTAGTGCTTTCTCTGGCTGTGGTGTTTCCAAAAAACCCCGAACGGCTTTCAGGACAATTTTTTTTGCCAAATGTTGACCATGGAGTCGTTTGCTCAGAACCAGTTCCAAGCCTGTGGGAAAGAAAAAGAGGGTGTTACTTGCAAACTGCAGAAGCCTTACATTGCTAGAAATCAGGATTCTCAAGATCAAGTTAGAATTTTCTTGAGCTCAAATTATCAAATATAAGAATTGCATAAAAGCGAAACCGCAAGTTGTAGCCTCGACTCCAAAATCCACTTGTCAAAACACCTCAATGTGTTCTTTCCTTCTTTATGTAAACTAGTAGTTCTTGTCGCTGTGCAAGATATGCTTAATGTGGGTGGGAAATCTCTAATGGTTCTTCAGAAAAGAAAGATTTTTGATAACTGCATTTGATAATAAGTATTCTCTATGTAAATTCTTATCTCTTATCTCTGATCCTTTGCTTCAGCAAGTAACTTGGAAAACATGACAAAACCTGCAGAATTAATCCAGACTGAAAACAGTCAACAAAAAATATTTCTGAAAGTAACTAGTAACTAGAGAAGTTTCTATTAAAGGTGACAATTGTGGTTTGAGCAAAATAGCTATTTCCTCATGTCCCAGAGCACAAAAGCCATCAAAGATTGGAGGAGCAAATGTACAGAGCACTTGTGGGTGATCTCAAATCCTCTCCTTGTCTGGAGAGGAATTATGAAGACCCAATCTAACTGCTTTTAGCGGAATCATCTTCAGTTCACCATTTCTTCCCAATTAATTTAATCAAATATGTATTCAATCTCAGTGCTTCAATCATTAGTTTATAATTGAAAGAACTGGTCCCCATGTCAAATAAAAAAGGAACACTGCAACTTTAGTGTGTTGGAATTAAAGGGAAAGATTTTGGTTTTATAGCTTTGTCATTCTCCAGAAAGATATAGTATTTATTATACTAAAAGAGATGCAGTTAGGAAAAGAGCATTGAGTACTATAACTTATTTTTTAATAAAACAAAATACACACTGCTTAAAACAAAGCTGTTTGGCCTTTAAGCCAAATAAAGCTGCATAGCACTCCCAGATCACATTCCTAAATTTCAGAAGCATAAATGTTGAACTTCAGTAATGTGGTATTTTTAATATGGAGGAGGGGAGGAATTAAAATAAGAAAGCAAAGTCTTTACCTGTAATATTGTTGACCACTCTGCAGTCTCCTGTTGGGCAGCACCTGCCAAAGCCACAGTACCAGGTAGAGACTAATTCAGTCACCATGGATAACTTCCAATCTAAAAGGTAAGAACACCAGATTGGGAAAAGAAATATTTGAATTGATCCTAGGCAATTGTCTTGAAGAAACTTCTACCTTGTTTCCCATCTTCAGTCTGTTTTACAAATCTTGCTGTTAGCTATTATATTTTCATTGCACCTGATGAAAAACCATTCATTTACCCAAAGTAACCAATACTGCATGGCAACTCTCTCTCTCTTCATTTCTGCTGCAAGTGCAATAGCAACTTTGTCTACTATTCTTCTCCTACAAGTGTAATTCCATTTTTCTGGGCTTACTATTACTTTTAACACTGATCTAAATCAGCCAGTCTGCCATAGCCAGTTGAAAGAACACACTGATTTTAGTACACAGATGCAAAGATACAAGAAACCCAAGCCTGTGTTTTCCCCATGATTCCTTTTCTGTTTTTTCACCCATAACGAAGCAATTGTAGAAGTAGACCACACAAAGAACATCCATTTGTTCTAGAAAAGTTTTTGTCAACTTTGGCACCTTTATGAGACAGGGACTTCAACTCCCAGAATTCCCTGGCCAGCATCTTGAAGTCCATGCCTGTTAAAGTTGCCAAACTGAGAAACACTGTTTAGAAGGAAGGAAATGGTTAAGTCTTGGATGGATAACATTTTGCTGAAAATAAGAGGCCACACATGGAAAGTTCCCACTACTGTAATTCAGAAGAGATTGGAATTGGATAAATCTTTCTCCCCTGATGTCCCATTTATTGTCACACCTTTGAGAGAGAATTAGCTCCCTACTAGGAGACTAAAATATCCAATCCATTTTTCCCTGAAAACTCTTGAAGATTTTTTTCACTACCCATGGTGTGTGGTTCTGTCGTAGGCTCTTCTACCCAGTCACCACAGGATTTTACTTTCTCATTCTGCTGCACATGTAAAACTGTTTTTGCTTTACAGAGAACAATACTGTAAAGGGGCAATGGATTTTTGCTACTTTGATTGTAAAGTATGACATTTTACTTCTACAATTCCAAAATACCTAGATACACCAGCATAGAAATCATTTATTAAACCTATATATGGTGTTAGTAAAACCTTGTGGGAGTTCAGGGAGCATTTTTACTTTATCCTTTAATCAATTCATTTGGTCATTTCTTAGAAGAAGGGAGCGATATCCGACTGAATCCCCAAGCTTTAAAATATCAATGTAAAACGGAATTGTTTCTACGCCCGCGTGCGATAATAGCACATTCTGAATATTCTTAGAAATTGTGTTAAAAGTCTGCATTAAAGAGCAGCACTTCCGCGTCCTCTCTTCCATGGAGACCACGGTAAGAATTCTGGGAGTTGGAGGCTGCAAGTGTGAAGTCGGCGGCCATTCGCGAATGAGAAAGGCAGCAAGCGCCGGGGGGAAACCCCGCGGGGACCCTACCGTGCTGTCCCAGGATGCCTCTGCTGCCTTCCTCCTCTTCCTCGCGCTGCGTCCTCCCTTCCTCCTCTTCCTCGCAGCCTTCCTGCCACAACTGGCAAGCCAGCAAGTGCCAGTACCGGTGGGAAACGTCCCGCAAGGCCCCGAGCTTCTGCGAATGCTCGTACTGCCGGTGGCTCAGGAAATCCGCGCTTCCAGCCTCTTCCCCGCGGTCCTTACTCGCCTGCGCCTGTGCCCCCATCAAGTGCCACGCTAAGCAGACATATAGGAGGTCAGTCCGGCACCCCATGGCCGTCTGCGGAAGGAGGAAGTCAGAACTACGGCACCGGACTGTCTGTATCTCTGGGCAGCCGAGACCAAGCCCAGCTTCTGCAAGGAGTTGAGAGCTGATCTCATTTCCCTTTTAGCTATCGGGGCTGTTTCCTCCTTTCCCCAGAGGATGAAGGTGCGATAAAAGCCTTTCGCAAGTCTGATTTGGAGAGAGGTCCCCTGGCTTTTGGAATCCAGTTCGTGTAGTTTGGCTTTGCTTTCTTCGGAATAAATTGATTGAGAAAGAATAAATAAGGGAGAGTTGGGCGGGTGCCTTCTTGCCCGTGCTCGTTTATTTCGTCTAGTCGGAAGGGTCTCGCTGACCTGCCCTATCCTGGCATGGGGGAGGGGGGGGGGAAGGGCAGGCCATCGGGAGCAACTGCAATAGTCCTGCCTGGTGTTTTCCGTGAGTAGAAGGTAGACGATGCTGGGATCACTGGCTCTATCACTTGCAAATTTTCTCATTTTGGATGATCTCAACAAAATAATTGCCCCCGTGCATATTCTCCGCTGAAGTGAAGGGGACGGGGAGGCTTAATGAAGCCGTTTGGTTACCCGAGACTCCGTCCTGGTAACAACATTGCGACGTGAGCCTACCCAGGGATAGGTTGCCCTTGTAAAAAGTCAGCACCCACCCACCCACTCTCCTAGAGAATGAAATATTTTGAGGAATATTAAAAAAAAGCCGGATATAATATTTCCCCTAAAGGAGAAATGGGGAAAAAATCTTAAGGAAGGCAGAAAGCAGCCCCAGTGTCCCTACCCCAAGCAGAAACTGAGGAGGCCGGCTTTTAGAAATGTAGATTCGGTAATCCATTCCGAAAGACTGGATCAGGCAGAAACTCAGATAAGCAACACAATTAGGCAAGCCAAAGGTTGACAAGATTAGCTCGGACAAACACCTATGATTTCCCCTTTGGCCTATAGAGCCAGCCATGACCCCATCGGAATCACAAAGGTATATAAAACCCCACCCACTCTCAACTCCATTTTGTCAGCTGTCCTAGAACTACAAGCTGTGTGTGTTGGTTCTGCATCAATAAACAGACCTTTCTTAAGCACCATTTTATTCCCGGCTTGGAATTGAACCTGGATTTTTCTTCCAACACCCTGCTCCTCTTATTTGCACCCTGACAGGTAGTATTCAGCACACACGCTTAGTTGCCATGGGATTGCATTTACTGTTGGTTTTGGTATTAAATTTGGTGGGGGTGGGATGGATTGTAGGCAGGACAATATAGGAAGCTTTCCTGTTCCTAAGAAGTGCAAAGGGTCAGAAAATGACCTCTGGGCAGGAAGCCTTTTTTTTTTTCCTGTGCTTGCTACATGCTTGGAACCGAGTGGGATTATTTTTTTTGAAGTGGTAGTTTCTAAAGTGACTTGTGTTTCTGCAGATCTTGAGGGCCTTCTCAGAAAGGCTATTAGATCTGGGCTGCTAAAGTGCAGGTGGTCATCAAACAATAGCAAAGCATTAGAATTTCCATATCTGGTGGATCAGATTTTTGTAGTCCAATTCCCTAGTCCACCTCCTTAACCTCTCCAAATCTGTTTTGATTTTGTCCATCTGAGTTCTGTTTCTTTTCCTGATCTCGGGAATGTGTCAGATCAGGACATAACTCTGAGAAAAGATTTGTGAATATTGGAATGTGGCATAATCATGACAGCACGTGGTATAAATCTGGATGTACCTCAATAAGTTAATTTCCACCATAGGAAATTACATTCAGCAATGGTAGATCTACACCTAGAATTTGGAGATACTTTGTGGGTGCAGGAATTCTTTTATTTGTGAAACAGTGACATTATGGGCCTGATGTTTAAAACCAAATGCCATTGGATATATTTTTGTCTAGCTTGCTAACAATGGATACAGTTGCAAGCCCTTCAAAACCAATTACATCAGTTAACAATATCAAAGAGTCAGTTTTTGCTTCAGAATATTTTTTTATTCAAATAAAAAAGTAGTACCACTATTTTTTAAATTTCTTTGACTTGCAGCTCTGGTGACTAAAAACAGGCAATAGTATTTCAATCAGTCTCATTATGATGTATTCCAATACAAAGGATACACTATGGGTCATGAATTTATGACTTATAGCAGCATTTTGTTGGACCATATCATTTGAACCTAAACTCCTAGAAAAAGTAACACAACGGATATTAATGTGGTAGAGTTCTGAAATTCAAGTTAAGGTGGGCAATAAATATTCCCATTCAAATGTTCTGAAAAGGAGCAAGGCATTTTGATTATGTGAAAGCAGCATGTCTGGAAAAACTGCGGACATTTTTACTAGCAAGGAAATGTCTGCAAGAACATTTCAAATTGTCTGCAAGAACATCTCAAAGGCAATAATTAAAAAGATGGAAACTTTAAGTTAAACATCTTCATAATTGGATATAACTGCTTGAGGAGTTGCCTGGAATGGAGAGTTTGGAGATGTTTAAATAAACTGCACGCTGGTTTAGCTAGAACTAAACACCACATGGAAAAATGAGGGTTTCTTCCAGAGGACAAGGATATTTACTGCGAATATGGCACTATTCAAACAACTATCCATCTTTTAGAGTGGCCCTGGGACCAATAAGCACAAAGAATGACTTGCTGGAGAGAAATATTCATACTTAAAATAATTATCATGAGAACATATCTAATCTCATGGCTAATATTTGATAAAAACTGTAACATGTACATAGATCCTGTTTGTTTTAAAGAACTTTTGTGGTGCATACATCAAACAATAGTATTTGGTGATTTACTTGTATTGCCATCTTTCCATTACAAGGAAACTGAGACAACTGAATGTTATCTCCTAGCAATCTGTCTTCCAGTTCATTTGGATTTACTTTAACCTCCTGCGGACTTTATTATTCTATAGATATAGATATATTCTTTAGGATGCATTTATTTTATTGAATAGCAGCTTGTGTTATTCTCTTACCAATTGTAGAATTGAAGGCTGAAGATTAACACAGTACTTTTTTTCACATAGCTGATGCTGTGAAAGCAGATGTTGTTTTGTGGATGGTTTCACTCATCCCAGGGGATTCTTAATCTTTTGTTTGATACTAATGTGCAAAATGGAACCACAGCACATCAGAAGGAGAGAAGCGATAGCTTCTTTTTTTTAACCACTTTCTCTCCAGAACTCTTCCGTTTTTTTCTTCCCCAATGTCCAGCAGTGCCTTCTGGATATATGTACTGCTTAAATGAAATGAGGGGGGCACATTCAGTCAAGTCGTTTCCCCCTCCCCCCCACTGCAGTCCTGTACTTAATATTCTCAGCTTGTTAGATGCAATCATGTGGTTTATGCATTTTGCATGTATCCTTCACTCTATGAAACAAAGTTTGTGATTTTTTTTCCCGGTTTTAAAGAACTTTTATGTCATTATGTGTGACAGAAGAATAAAATAATTTTGTGTTCTCCGTAAGCAATATGGAGGGTATATATTTAGAAAACTGCCACAAGAGCACACATTGAAATTTTCATTTCTAACACGATGGCCCCCAAATTATTGGACTGTAATTCTCAGAATTTCAAGTCATTTGCCAAAGAAAAAGACAAGGTGAAAACTAGGACACTTCGGAGGATACTAAGTTCCACAGAGAAGTCATAATGGAGAAATCTGTGGTTGGATGACAACCACGACTTGGCAATAGCAGTCAGCAGAAATCTTTATATCACTTCTAACTCTGAAATCACATGCAAGTTGTTTACACAACCTAGGTGTGTGAATATAATTATAAATATACAGATATGTAATATTCACGAAACATCTAAATGAATTCTAATCAACCTTCTGTAACTTGATGTCCTCAAGGCATACTGAACATAAACTCCCATCACTATCAGGCAATAAAAGCGGGAAATTAAGGTAGTTATTTTAACCCTCTATTTAATTGCTATGAATGGAAACAAATATTTCCTGGAGGCTATGAATGTGCCTTTCTGTTTTCAATAATTAAATTTTTTGAAACTCAAACCACGGACCCTGATTGGAATATGAAGGATTGCAATCTCCTGTAGTAAAAGGTTTCCTTTATTCTCTAAATGTTGGTACTCCCTTATGACACATGCAATAAATCGATTATTCTAGTTAGTTTAATTTTGACTTTGATAGTCACAGGTTGCTCAGGTCTGCACCCTAAGTAGGAATGACTCAGATATGCTAATATTGCCATAGTTGGCTATAACTGCTATCTGCAGTAAGAATTCAATAGGTCATGTACACAATGTGCAATATACTTTTCTTTCACATTACAGTTTTCTTAGCTGTTTAAAGAGTTCCACTTACTTTATCCCATAACTACATACAAAAAAACTAAACAGGAAAAAAACCCAATGACATTATCCTCAAGTACATTTGCTACTGTTAAAGCTGCCCATTTCTTTCTTTATGTGATTGGGTTGATTTGCTTCAAGGTAATTATTTCCATAAATCTAAGTGATTTACTTGGCCAGTAGTTTCTAAATAAGGCAAAATTAACAGTCATTAGGTATAGATAAATTATTCTTTTAAACACTGAAAAAAACAACATGTCTACATTTCAGCAATCTTGTAGAGTTTCTGTTCAAAATAAGCCTTGGAAGCCATAATTGCAGCTGCCACATATTAGCACATGGGAATTAGGGAGGGGGTTCTTTCTCATACACTTAGTGGGGTTAGTAGTCAAAACAAAATTCTTTTCAACTGTGTCAAGGCCATCCTGACCAGCACCTGGAGGAGGACTGACAAGAGGAGAGAGGAAATTGGCTTCAAAAGATGATTGGGAAATGTGACCTTTGATGATGGTTTGGAGGTGAATCTTTGATTTCTTTTCTTCAGGTTTTTCCCAGATAATAAATTCTTACTTGGATCTAATTGTGTCTGAGTGCTGAATGATTTATTGGAACTTGGATGGAACACTGACACTGAGATACATCTGAATATGAATCACCTCTGCTCGAATTATACACACACACACACACACACACACACACACACATATTGCATAGAATATTTTTGTTTTGAAATTCAAATCAAAAATTAATACTGTGTTTTCCCGAAAATAAGACCCGGTCTTATTTTCTTTTGGGCTTGAAAATAAGCACTAGTGCTTATTTTTGGGGAGGTCTTAATTTTTTTAAATGCAAGAGGCGACAAGTGCAGAGGCCGACAGGAGCGGTAGCACAGCTACCGCTGGCCCCGCCCTCTCCGTCCCACTGTCTGTTTGCCCGTGGCTGCAACAGGCCAAGCTCTTGGCGTGCCCCAGCCTCCACCTGCCCTGCCTGCTGGCCAGGACACTTCTCGGCCATAGCAGGTGCATTGCTGTCCACCAAGTGGCTGCTCATGCTGCTGCTAGTCTTGCAGGCACTCTTTATCCTCGTGGCAAAGCAGGTGGAGGCCGGGGCATGCCGAGAGCTTGGCCCTGATTGAGGCCGCATGTAAACAGACAGTGGGATGGAGAGGGCTGGGCCGGTGGTAGCTGCCCAAACACTTTTCACCGAGAGGGAGACGAAGCTTTGTCTGCTTGCAAAGGGGTACTTTGAAACAGAATGATTTGCTCCATTCCCAAGCACCCCATAGGCGAAACACTTTTCACCCGGATGGGGAAATGATAGAAACTCAAAGCTTTGTGTGCTTCAAGGGGGACGGTTTGAAATGGAGCAATTAGCTCTGTTTCAAAGTGTCCCCTTTGTAAGCAGACAAAGCTTCATCTCCCTCTGGGTCAATAGTGCATAGCAGAGCCAGAGGTGATCCTAACACACTGCCCACTCCATCCCACCGTCTCTCGGCTTGCCTATGGCTGCGCCAAACAAGCACCCGCATGGGGCATTGGGACTGCCTGCCTCCCCCATCCCCCATGCCTCTGCCTGCTGCTAGTGCCACTGCACAAGCCTCCCATGAGTCAGGCAGCCTCACAACACGTCTGGATTGCCTATCTTGTTCCCCCCCCCCACCTCTGCCTCCATGCTCAAACTTATCGCTATTTGCACTGTGCCAAGGGACTGATGGGCTGTGCCTGTTGCCGGAGACTGTTGGCCCCTGCATGCCCACCACCTTTCATGCTGGCCATGCCCGCACACATACCCAGCTTATTTTGAGGGTAGGTCTTATATTAGGTCCACGCCAAAAACCATGTTAGGGTTTTGTTTTTGGGGTGAGTCTTATTTTCGGGGAAACACAGTAGGTGAAACACTCAGCACCTGATATATGTTAAAATAAAGTAAATTATTTTAAATAAGATAAAATTCCTTATTTTACAGATCAATCAGATGCTTCCTTATTTATAGCTGAACAAATGTCTATTTAGAGCCAAAACAAATATGTTTTTCCTTTAAATACACCTAAAACATACATCTTCCTTTACATAAGGTGTGCTATGTGATATGCTGGTTTGTTTCAAATGGTAAGAGTCATCTTTTTTATAAAATGGCCACTGCCTATACAATCATTTCACATAGAAGAAAACCATTCCAACACTTTCATCCCTTCCTTCCTGCATTATTGCTATGATCAGTTTGACCATACCTACATCTTCCTGTGCTACATTTTCTAAATACCTGGAGGAAAATGGATACTACTGCCCATCGTACATTAGCCCAAACTACCATATTATTTGGGAAATCTGAAGCACATCTGAGGTATGGAAGATTGTATTACTGTTTTTCAGTGCCCTTCTTTAGCAAAACAGATATAACAAATCTGAACTACTTTGAAAGCTATGTAAGCCATGGTCTTTGCAATACAAAATCATATTAATAATTTCTGTTCACATTAAGTTAATATCTGAAAGAAAAGCATGAATGCCTGCCTTTTGTTTGCTAGATGAATATTATTATTTTATGTACCGTGTTTCTCAGAAAACACGACCCACCCCAATAATAAGCCCAACCCTACTTTTGGAGGGGGGGCTAATTTTGCCCCTACCCCAAAAATAAGCCCGTGGGGGTGGGCATGGTGGGGGAACTGTCCAGCTGCAGCTGCAGCCCACTGGCCCCTTGGGGAAATGTTTGTCAAAAAGCCTCCATTCTGAACGCTGAAGTTTCAGAATGGAGGCTTTTTGGCAGAGGAAAATGGGGAGGGGGGA
>JANHFL010000660.1:0-24547 GCA_032468155.1 Oxyrhabdium leporinum
ATTCTCTTTTGGGTGGGGAAAAACCTGGGGCTTCAGATTCAGGTTTTTCCCAGATGTGCCAACATGGTTTCTTTAATGAACTCTTACTTGGATTAATTCTTATCTGAGTGCTGAGTGAGTTATTGGAACTTAGATGGAAAGCTGACAAAAGCATTGAACCAATACCATATAAATCAATAGAATGTCTCTACACGTATCATTTTCAAATGGTAAAGCAGTATGGCTAGTAGTCATATAGGAGGTGAGCATGTTAGTTACTGATAGAAGAAAATATTTGTAGCTCAGGGTTGAAGTGTTGATGCTTGATTCTCTCTGAGCTTGGTGTGTGTGTGTGTGTGTGTGTATAAATAAATAAACCATATATATATGTCAACACATTTTTAAATGTATTTTCATTTCTTTAGGATATGTTTTCTGCACTGTGGCTTACTTCTTGGATGTATCTCATTCATTTTTCTTTCAGCTGTTGTAAGTATACTATATTTCTTTCTGTTTTATATCACAGTGAGTGTTACATAATAACAATTGGGTTTTTCCCAACAGTTAACCAGTCTTCTATACGCTTGTTTATTTTCACTTGCACATGCACCCCCACCATTCATGTGTCATGAAATGTGGTCATTCTGGCAATATAGGAACAGAGATGTACAGTTGAAAATCAGTGCATGAGAGAAAGTTTAAAGCTCCATGTCTCATTTTGAGTCACTTCTGTGTTTAAAGTAAGGTGCAGGTTTGCTTTTCCTGAAATAATCCTTCTCACAATTCTGTAATATAAAATGAACTCATTATTTAAACAAAAATAGGAAAGACCAAGAAGATGCTCTTATAGTAATTAATTGTTAAAAGACATTTATTCTTTAAATACTTTGAATATATTTTTCACATTTGAATAAGTACTATATTTTTGCTCTTGCTGGTATAATGGCCCATTTTTCATGCATGCATTTAATTTGTATCCATTTTTCTCCAATAATTGCCATTTAAAAGGCCATTCAAATAACAATAAATAAAAAAAAACATTTGAATCAGACAGATAACATCATGTGTGTAGGCATACACCTAATTAAAAATATTTTGCCTGTGGTAAGATAGAAGGGCTAGTTTCATCTTCATCTTCTTCCTTTTTTGGCAGGAAATTCTGATTAACAAAATCAGATATGCTGTTGATTGTCTGAAGATGATGGGGTTGAAAGAATGGCCTGCTTGTAAATTTCCATTGTTGTTATGCTATGATAACATAGATTTTTAAATGGTCGTTGGCCTGTAGAATTAAGGAGTTGATGGGAATCTTAGAAGTCATCCAGTCACTGTAGGATCCATTAGTATGTCTCCTTCTCCAATGAGGGATAACTTACCGCTTTAATTACTGCCTTCTTTTCTGTAAAACATATATTCAGGTCCCATTCTATGTTTTCTGTCAGTTACATGATGTCTTTCTTTCACTTGCTTCATACTTGAAAATTAGAGAGCTCTTTTGGCTGTGATTAAAGGAAAACCCCAAATGTCATCAAGGAAACATTTTAAAAAATTGGACTAAAGTTAATCAACATTTTCCTCTTCCACAGTACTGCATCTCAGTAAATCTAAATGTCACCAAGTAGTGATTTGTGGCAGCTGAATTAAAAACTGTGCCGCCCCTATTCAGATTGACATAATCTCTTCACTTTGACTAGTCAATGAATGAAGACAGAGAATAATTTGAACTGACTCAGGGTTGCTGTGGTAGCCATGAAATACTGCCCATGAAGTAGCCAGTATGGGTGTGCAAAAGGGGATTTCAGTATAATTTAAGAGACCTTCCTGATCATTCAGAAATTGAGTTTATTTGGCAGAGGGACAGGTAATACATCAAATATGGTTGTCCTGATGTTTATTATCTCAATTGGAAGGCTGTAAAATAGGTTGCCTACTCTAGAGAATAAGATCATCATAGGCCACTCCTAATTTCTTCTCTCTGCCTCCATAATCTGCTTTTTCCTGCTGCTTCATGGAAAATGAAGGTTTCTGTCTATGGAGATTTTCAGTCATCCAGATCATGGTTGTAGCACTAAAGGTGCTTTTTCAAGAGGCAACTGGACTTTCTGGTTTTTCTTTGAAGATGTTTCACTTCTCATCCAAGAGGCTTCTTCAGCTCTGACTGGATGGTGGGGAATGGAAGGTTTTATACTCCTTGTAGACAACTGGTCATTTGCATTCTTTTAGAGAGTCGTTGAGGCCACCTAGAGGATTACCTGTATCATCAGGGACACCTGAGTAGTGCAAATGGGTGTGGAGCCTTCTTGGAACTGTTGAAATGACTGTGTTGTAGACTGGAGATAGATGATGTCATATCCCTCCCCCTCTGTTGAGAGTGGGCTGTTCAATTTTGACATAGATGGCCTCTCTAAGCCCTCATTCAAACCAGTGGTCTTCTCTGTCCAAAATGTGGACTTTACTGTCTTCAAAAGAGAGGCTTTGTCTTTTAAATGCAGATGCACTGCTGAATCTTGTCCTGATGGGTTTGTTCTCCTATGTTGTGCCATGTCTTTATGAAGTAGTTGTTTTGTTTCTCCAATGTACAGATCGTCACATGGCTCACTGCATTATACTGCATATACCATGTTGCTCATTTTTTGTCTGGATGTTTTATCCATGGAGTAGGCAATTTTCTGCCTTATTGTATTCTTGGATTTGAAGTATGCACGTATGTTGTGTTGACTGAAGATCCTCCTGAGCTTTTCCGATATTCCTGCAATATAAGGAATGACAATGTTGCTTCATTTATTGTTCACTTCGTTGTCTGCTATGGAGGATTTGATGAATGCCCACTTGGGATAGCCATATATTCTGAAGGATTTCTTGATGTGTTTTAGTTCTTTTTCTTTCCCATCTTTGCTGGTAGGCAGGCCTTCAGTGCAGTGGTGTTGGGCTCTGGTGACTCCCATTTTGTGCTCTAGTGGGTGATGAGAATCAAAATGTAAATATTGATCTGGGGGGGGGTGTTCTGTAAACTTCAGTGTTAAGGCTTCTGACTTCCTTAATGTATATATACTGCACAGTCCAGGAAGGCTAGACTATTTTCTTTAACATAGGAAAAAAAGTTATATATAGTCTTCCTTCTAATAAAATACAGTGACTCAAATCAATGTGCTTATCTGAAATCAAGTCATACATAGTTGTTTTCTCATTCTCACCTAGCACCGAATATCACTATCCCAGGACAATTGTTATCCAGATTTCTTAAATTCTGCTGCTCTTCTATAAATGCTGTATTGTAGTCATATTCTGATCAAATCTTCTGCTACATCCTCAATTTCAATACTCCCACCTTCCATTAAGGGGATGTTTTTCATGCTTTGAATACAGCTGTTTTAAAAACCTAGAACATGAGTTGTGACCACGTCCCCTACTGACTCAATTTGGTACATGATAAATATGATTGTCCATATTTGAGCTTTTATGTTCTATTAATGCTTTTATCCATTCTGCAATATATTTTATAGCATTATTATAAATTATTTCCCATCCTAATATGTGTTACATATTATATCACGGTTCCAGTCCTAACTAATCTTTGCAGAACCGTTCTACTTCATGCTTGAAGGTCACGAGGAGACAATCTCAACGTTCTGAGTTTGAACAGGATGTTTGCTTTCAATTCTAGTATTAAGTTAGACAAATTAATACTATAAGCTAAATAAGCCTAAATGCTCATAGTATCATACATTGTAGAAATATTTGAAATTATGCGAGAAACAGTAGAAGTGAATGTTGCGTAGCAATTCAATGATTGTTCTTTAAAAAGTGTTACTTTTTAATTGTATTTTGGTAAACAAATTATTCCCTTTGTAGAAAAATGAATAACCGAAATCTGGAATATTCGAGAAATATGTGCCATAATTGTAGATCTGCTCACACATTTCAAGTAGATAGATAATCTGCATATATGGCAATTATACTATTATAATCACTATTATGCAAATATTAATGTATATTTATAGTTGCACAAATAGTAATATATATTTATTTATTTGTTAGGTGAGGAGAAACTTATTAATTTTTTCTCTAAAGGAGAGCCAGGAACTGTCTCTTGTCGATCAGGTAGCCAATCTAACCATGTTGTGACTTGGTATAGAAATGATATTGAGATGCCTATAACTACAGATAACTGCTCCCGGGTTTATCAGCAAGCAAACTTGCTTTGGTTTTATCCTGCAAAACTAGAAGATTCTGGAATGTATCGGTGCATTTAGTAAGTCAGTTTATTTATTCATTATTTATTCATTCCCTTTGCAGGTAGTCCCAACTTACAATAATTCGTTTAGTGACCTTTATAAGTTACAATGGCGCTGATAAAGTGACTGACTATATTTCACACTTTTGACCATTGCAGCATCCCCATGATCATATGTTCAAAATTTGATTGCTTGTCAACTGGCATGTATTTATGATGGTTGCAGTGACCATGGGTTACCTTTTGTGATTTTCTGACAAGCAAAGTCAATGGGGAAACCAGATTCAATAATTGTGTTACTAACTTAACAACTGCAGTGATTCACTTAACAAGTAAAGTCATAAAATGGAACCATTGGGCTCAATTGTTGTTGTAAGCCAAGGACTACCTGTATATCTCACATTTTCTGTGGGAGATGAAGGATGTACACCATAAGAACAATTCTAAACCAGAGATTGATCCAAGTGAGAAACTCTGACTTCCCTTAAAATTTCCCATGAATTCCACCAACAAGCAGGGACATAACTTGATCCCACTCCAACATTATAATTACAGTAGTACTTTTACATTGGATCTAGCATTTGCAAAATGGAAAGGATAATGAGAAGAAAATATAAAATTAATATTTTGACCATGTTTATTGGTACTAATTTTTAACTTTAATTGTGTAGAATTTGAGTTCAAACAATGATTGGTAGATTAAAACGACTATGCCAGATTAAACGACTATTGGTAGATTAAAACGACTAATAGTTTAATGCTTAAATGAGAGTAAACACTTCTGAATGATTGGAGTCTTATTTCTAGTTATTTCTAGCTATTTTTTTATAACAGTACAACTTTATTGGTTCTATTTATTATTCATTTGTTTATATATTTTCCTGAAAAATATTTATTCCTGAAACTAGCAAATTATATATAAGAAATTGAATTGGTACAAAAAGTTGTTAACCTATGCTTCAATGTATCTTGGTCCAAGATCTGCTCATATTTTTAGAAGTGTATCCAACTCTTAATTGATATAATAGTTTTTTTTCCTAAATATTAAATGATAATTTGATGCCAATCATTCTCTTTGTGGATGTATATGTTATATAATAACTGAAGTACTGATACCATTTTTATTTCAGTAATTCCACAAGAGTTAACAAACAACTAACAGTGTTTGAGAACAGCGTTGGATTGTGTTTTAATAAAAAAATAATTTTTGAACAGAAAATTCTATTAGAATACAGTGGGAAGCTGACTTGTCCAGATCTTGAAAATTTCAAAAATGATGAAAATGCTCCTTTTGCTTTACAATGGTATAAGGTAAGTCCTTTTCCATAAAGACAGAAGCAAAATAGCAATTAAGCAGTTTACCTTTTCCATTTTGCACAACGCTATCTTGTTATGTTCTACAACCTTTGGACCAGCTGTTTATTTCAATTTCTTCTTACTCCATGCATAATCAAATAACCTTTTTTATTAACTATGGTGTTCACTGCAAGCCTTAGGTCATTCTGAGTTTTGGCTTTCCAAACTCATTCTTACATACACTGATTATTCTATGATTTTTTTTCCTTTTACTATAAGGCTGTCCTTAAGTTTTTCTAAAGACTTGCCCCTTTTGCTTCTCAGTTCATTGGATAGTTCTTTTTTCATGTATATATTTATTATGTTTTATCAATTGGATTAAAATACAAAACAAAAAAAAGAAAAATATACATCCAACAGTAACAATAACAATAAAAATGTGTACAAAATGGGTCTGTAAATAGCTATAAAATTTCTCATCCTTATTTAACAATATACAAACAAATATTTCAGATGAGGAAGTCTCTATCTAATAGTTCATTGTTTTCATTGGGTGCCTTTCCTTTTTCTTCTCTGATATTGTGTGTGTTCCTTTGGAATATTTATTGGGTTGTTATTACCTTTTGGAACAAATATTTTATCCATTCAACTTCATTTTTAGCTATGAGTTATTATGGTTAACATCGTCTCACTGCCTACCTTTCTCAGTTATTTGTCTCTTCAGTTTTCAAATTAATAGATATATACCAAAAGCTGGACTTAACTATTCTCCATGCTACAATCACGCTCTGAGAACAGGTGGTATGAATTGTAAATATAAATTGTTTCCAACTTTATCTCAAATATGCTACCTGTTATATTCCTTTGTCTCCATCATAATAGAATATAGAACATAGAGTCACAGGGCTGGAAATCAGAGGGCTGGAAAAGATCTCAGACGTCTTCTAGTCCAGCCCCCTGCTCAAAGCAGGAGCCTTATACCACCCTAGTCAAAATGGCTGTCTATTTTTGAAAATCTACAGTGATGAAACCGCCACAGCTCTGGGAGACAAGCTGCTCCAATGGTTAATTGTTCTCACCATCAGAAAATTTCTCCTTGCTTCTAAATCCCTATAATTACTTTTCTCCAACTAATATTATTACATGAAATATTTATAAAATAATTACTATCCCTGGTACACAGCATTTGGCACTGGCATATGTACTACACTGCCATTATAGCAATTAATTAAGGTAACATTTGAGGTATAACATGTAAGTATGATTATCATTTTCATGTTTACCAGAGTTGCCTCTAGATGAGCTGAGTGGCACACAAATCAAATCAAATCAAATCAATAAATCCTGAGAAATGTCAAGAGTCTTTCGATTCCCAATTTACATTTTTGAACTTTTTGTTACCTGCAGCTCGCTAGTCCTGTTGATAAATTGCCTTTAGCTTGCAGATCTGGACTGATTTAATTTTTCTTTTTTGGTTATACAGTATGCGCTTGATAAAAGAGTTTAGCTTGGTATTAACTATTCTTAGAATATTTGCTTATTTTTGTTTCAGGAATGCCATTTGCCGTTAAATGGAGACTGGAAATTTAAGAGTTTTGGAAAACATCTTTTCATTAAAAATATAACTAAGGAAGATGAAGGAATTTATATATGCAGAGCTAAACATATATATATGGGGAAAGAATATAATATTTCACGGGCCATCAAGCTAATTACTTTTGGTATGTAATTTTCATCTTGTAGTTATTCATCTTGTAGTATATCACAGAATAGAATTTATTTAAATTATTTTTTTTTTAATCTATGGAACCTGCAACCTAAATTTGCAATATAGCCTTGTTACATTATTCCTGCTGTGTGAGATGCCATATACTATGCACAGTGGTGGGATTCAAATAATTTAAGAACCAGTTCTCTGCCCTGATGACCAGCTGGGTAGGCTTGGCTGGGTGGTCATGTGACTGGGTGGGCGTGGCCAACTTGACATCACTCATGTCGAGGGGCGCCTTGCCCGGCCTCTCGTGACTCTGGAGATGCTGCAACCGTCGTAAGTGTGAAAAATAGTCATAAGTCACTTTTTTCAATGGCATTGTAACTTTGAATGGTCACTAAATGAACTGTTGTAAGTCAAGGATTATCTGTACAAAAATACGAAAAGCTTCTTTGCTTGCAAAAAGCTGTCCTGAATACCAATCATTAGATTAGAAATGAGGGAATACACACTGAAGATCAATGATAGCCACAGCCATCATGGAAACCCAACCATTCTGTCTGAATACCTTCCTTTTCATCAGCAATACCTGCAACCCAGAGTTACAATTCAGGCAGGGTGCCAAAGCACCTGGAGGAATTAAAATAGTTAAAATGCAATGATAACTATCAGCAGCCAACTCTTGTTCATAAAGTGAAACCCTTTAGCAGAGAGGTCATTTAAGCTCTTCACAAAGTCGGTAGGCACGCTTGGGCTACAAAATGCTGAGCTAAAGAGACAAATCAACAAAGTATATAGGGACCCAGGTTCAAGTCTCTGCCCTCCCAAACTTGTAGTTCATAATCAAATTAGTACATGCCACAGATAGCTAAATAAACTTCAAGCCTGGTGCCATTATTTTACTAAGCCTTATTATCATGAGAGAAAACTAAAATGAGTTGAAGGATCCACACCCCTACCTATTTTTTTATCTTACTATCAGTGAGCAATGATGTGCCTTGGCCACTCCGAAGCAATGAAAGAGACGCCTGTCACAAAGGTGCTTTTTCAAGAGGCAACTGGACTTTCTGAAAACCAAGAAAGTCCAGTTGCCTCTTGTACAAAGTTAGCACTTCCACCCCCCAGAAGAATGAAATATTTTGAAAAATATTAAAAAGCAGAAAATTATATTTCCCTAAATGAGAAATAGAGAGACATGTTCTTAAAAGGCAGGAAACAGACTCAGTCTTTCTTAATAGCCCCAAAGAAACTGAGGAGGTCAACTTTTAAAAACGCAGATTTAGTAATCCATTCAAGACAGGATAAAACCCCAAGGAAGCCAGCATCTAGGATTAATTACATTTGTTAAACAAGATTAAAAACCCCAACTCATTGCCTGCCTTTGGGAGACAAACTAATTAAAATCAAATAACAAAATATACAAAACAAGCCTCTAAATTACAAAATGCTGTAGAACAAACTATAAAAATCCATGTACTCATCAAACCAATTGTCCAGCTGCCCAGGACCTCAAACCCATGTGGTCCTGTCACCAATAAACCACCCTTCCAATCAGCCTCCATGTTTCCAGTGTCTTCCCATTTGGAACTGAATCAATGGATATTTCTTCCACCACTCTTGAAAAAAGCACCTTTGGGACAACCATGACCTGGATGACAGAAGAATCCCCATAGATAAGAGACTCCTGTACTCACTGACAAAGCACCCTTTCACACCCAGGAAAAGCAATCCTTAGATCCATTTGCACCACTTAAAGATACCAGCTGGTCCTACTCACCTCACAAGATATCCTAAGGAAATCATCCAGATTTAAGGGAAGATCACATGTCCCCAGAACGGCAGTAAAAAAAATCAGACAGAGTGCCAAGCTTGCATCCTGCCTCTTGGAAGTACACCCCAAAAGGACAGTGCCAGGAACAGTGTAAAAAGCTTAAAACAACCCTTTCCCTTTAAGAAAGTCTACCCCCCCCAGAGCTCAGGCAACAGAAAGTCTGGATGTATTGCCAAGCACCAACTGCTGTTACAATGTAACAAGGCTTACCTGAGAGGCAGTTTCTGAAAACACTTAAAGATAAACAGGATTAGGCTAGAAACACCAGAATGTTTCCTTCCTGCCTTCCTGACAGAATTAGCCCTTTAAAGTGGGAAAAACAAAAGGCTGTTGGAAGGACATTTCTTCCAATAATCGGTTCACCGAACTGCTCAGAAAGTTACAAATGGTTCTCCCAACCGGCTGAATCCAGCACTGACTATGCATTTGGTTAAGGTTATGCTGAGCATATTATAATGCCTATATTTTAGCAGAAAAAGATTGTCAGTACTACCAGTTATCATGTAAATGATTAGATTTGCATTAACAGAATCTAACTATGTTCAGAACAAAGTACATGCTTTCATTTTCAAGCTTTCATTGCTTTAATAATAGATTTGTATCACAAACCTACTTTTCCGATTATACAACTATGAGGTATCGGCACAACATTTCAGTAACTGAAAGCTCTAACTGTGGTAATAAAATTCATTCCTAAAAATTAAAATAGCATTGCAATAGATTTTATAGTTACTTATTTTCAGTATTTTTACTGTTTTAGAAATATCAAAGAAAAATATTCCAGATATAATTTATCCAAATAACAACTCAATTGAAGTAAAACCAGGTAAGTAATTACTTCATTTGTAAAAGAAACCATTTTTAATAGTCTTAGGCAAACTCTAAAATGTTATGATTATTTACCGACTATAATTATTTATGAATTGCAGGTTCCAGATTTGACCTGGTATGTAATGTCTCAGCAGATCCTCTGGATGAGATAGTAGTTATATCCTGGAAGTTCAATAATGAGATATTAAACACAGATGAGAAGGATAAGTAAGTTCAATATGTTGTTTTTCTAGGGGGTTCCGAATCATTACATTTTCACACTGTGCTGTGAGGTTAGATATTTACATAGATATGAAGCAAGCCTCACTGTGAAATAAATTTATTTATCTGCAATAGCTTGTTGATTTAGTAATAGTACAATAGTACAATAGTACAATACTAATAGGAATTCCTAAAATGTACTTCTTAGTGCTTTGCAGACATTTTATAGTAAAATGGAGCTACCTATCTTGAGGATCTGGGTATTTATTTCAGCAGATAACAATAAGTTTTTATATTTTTAAACACTGTATGTGACGTATTATTTCAATTGAAATCTGCATGTGTTCTGTGAATTTCCAGTATTTGTGAAGTAATTTAGTTTTAGGCAATAGGTGCACTGTTGTCACAAGAGTAGATAGTATTAAACAGATATACTTAATAAAAAATTTTCATGTTTCTTGTATTACATTATCCTGATATTCTTATGCCACAGTAAATCTTGGTAACAAGGTGCTGTATGTGAGTGAAACAAAAGCCGATGCTTTGCTTTAATACTGGGCAAATGACAAGATCTAAATTTCTATTCTGGATACATTTAACTTAATTTAAACATGTTTAAATTAAGATGCTGAGCATGACCCAATTTCATATAAATCAATATAATTTTCCTTAATTTTTTTCTTTTCTTTTTCTGTTTATATTTTCTTTTGGTGTTGTTAGGGTTCTTTCTGGAAAACGAATAATAGAAGTAAAGTTAAACATTTCCAAAGTGAAAGACAGAGATTATGGAAAATATCTGTGTGAAGTATGGCATAAAGATGCGATACAAGTAGCATATGTAGTGCTAAACTATCCAGGTAACTTTATGTATAAGTCTATATAGCTATGTATATCTTTTACATACCTAATATAGAGAAAAGGTACTTTACTTGTTTATAAAGACAAATATCCATGAGAATTTTGCTAATCTTTATGTACTCTGTTATGAAACACATTTTTTTTCTTTTTGAGGAGGCTGACTTTCTGAAGTTTCACATAATATTAGATCATGCTCTGGGATGGGTGCAGTAGACTTGTACTTATTCTAATCTAGAAACAGTTGTTGACCCTGATACTGAATTGTACATAAATAAAAAACATTGTTTGGAAAAATATTGCTGAGGTATTTTCATCTTGTAAAGTTCTGCTTAGTTCCATAGTCTAATGGGAAAAAAAAATTCACTATCTCAAGAAAAGGAAGCAAGTGTTGACACTTGTTCTATCTAGAAATACTTGGGGTAGACTAGGAAGGCTAGGTAAGTCAGACTTGGATAATATGGGTAGAGGTTATTGCTAGTACTTTCCACCAGTGCCATTCAGTTGGCTTTCTCAGTGGACCTTCTCTTCTGTAAGAAGATAATGCCCATTAAAATGTCCAGAGAACAGATTAAATAAAGAAGTTGGCTGCATATGCCTTTTTGAACCAATCCTCCACCCAAGGTCAGATCAATATCAACCTTGAAAGCTTTTTGGAGTTTGATATCAGGGTTCCCTTCCTATAGAAGGCAATTGATACAACTGCTAATAAAAATATTTTTATTATTAAAAATAAACTGAAATGTTCATTTTGCTATTGACTTTGATGTTGTATTATGCTTTTGTTATTTTATTTTTGTATCATTTATAAATCTTTTTGAGACTGAATGACATATCATTTACAAGAATAAATAAACTTAAAAAGTTATGATGAAAAGTAATGCCGAGCATCACTTTTTCATTAATCATCTTGTCTTGGACAATAAAAGGTGTTACATGGATAATCTTCAGACATTAGAAGCTCCTTTTCAAAAGAATGAAATATTTTTTGAGAATTTGCTTAGAAAAAAAAGAAAGTAAAATAGAAATTGTATAAATTATTCATTTTATTTCATCTTATGGCACTTACTAAGAATGTTCTCTCCTCTCCTCTCCTCTCCCCTCCCCTCCCCTGCCTTCCCCTCCCCTTCTGTTTTCCTTTTTTTTTTGCCAATACAGCTCCAAATGTTCAGATTTATGTGATCGGAGGATTGATTTCACCATTATTTATTATAGTAGCATCACTCCTTACTTACAAATTTTTCAAAGTTGACATTGTCCTTTGGTACCGGGATTCTTGCCAATATCACAGCAAAGGAAGTAAGTTCAGCTTCAGTCATTTGATGCCCTCTGATAAAGAATAAAGGTTTTGATGCTTTCTAAACAGTTTGCAACTGTTCTTTGACTTTTTGTCTTACCATTTCTGCTCCAAGGGACTAGATTACAATGTATTGTTAATACAAAGAACATACTTTAGTGTTTTGTCATTGCATTAATGAATTAAGAACTGTGGGTTCCCTTAAGTGCTCCAATATTGGATTGTTGATTATAAATCTTGTGAGATTTAACGTCTTGAGTATCTCAATCATTGATTGAGATTCTCAATCATCCAGGTCATAGTTGCCCCAGAGGTGCTTTTCCAAAAGGCACTTGGACTTTCTTGGTTTTTCCTTGAAAACATTTTTTAATCCAAGTCATTAAGGCCACTTTGGGATTCATCTGTATCCTCGGAGTCACCTGAATCAGAGTGCAAATGGGTGTGGAAACTTCTTGGGACTGCTGAAAGGACTGTATTGTAGATAGATATGTGGTGTCATATTCCCTGCCCCTCTATCTTTCTACCCTCTCTCAAATCATTGGCCCTCTCTGTCCAGAATGTGAACTTTAAAGTTTACTTTAAAGTTCACATTCTTGAGCTTTGAAGTTCACATTCTGGACACATTCTGGAACTTCAAACTTCCAGAAGGAAAAGACCAATCAAAAAACCCAAGGAAGTCTAGTTGCCTTTTGGAAAAGCACCTTTGGGTTAAAATTCATGAGATAAACTACCATACCTTTGAGAATAGTCAGTCAGACAGTAGGATGCAACATTGCTATTTTGACTTATTCTGTGAGTTGCAGCAAAATACAATAGTTACTAAGAGAGAGAAGCCTTTTTGTCTTATATAAAAAGCCTGTGTTTTTGAATAAATGATAAATTTATGAACAATGAACCCACTCTAGCAAGAAAGATTTCTTATTACAGATTTCTTATTACAGATATATATAAAATCTCAAAATTATTCTTCCAAATCTTGGAGAGTTTGTTTAAAAAAAGGAAGCATTTTTTTTTCATTTGTGGTGGTTATGTAAAAAAGTTATAACCTTTTGGTGTAAAATTTTTGGGGAAATTACAATGTTAGACTTGCTGCATTTATTTACAGGAGCTGAACTTAAAAACAAAGAATTTATTTGTTTCATTCATAATTCAATAAAAGCAGTGGGGAAAAAAGAAACCAAGGTGAATGACAAAACTGAAATTCTTTGATTGTTTTATCTACTGATTTTGTTTCCAAGTAGAATTTTTTAGCTGTAATTTTGAACTTTATGGGGTTTTATTCTCAACTAAAAACAAAACAAAATGAAGAGGACAAGATTTGGACACTTTTCCATACTCTAACCTCTTGTCTTGTATGGTTAGGGAAGGGCAGAAGAATATAGGAAAATAAAACTTCTATAAAGTCTTGTACTGTATACTGATATCAGTTAGCTGCTATATCCTTTGTATACTCTGCAGGACCTGCCTAGGCAGTCACTAGTAGTTAACACTGACTTAAAGGCATGAAATATTGATTGATTGATTGATTGACTGACTGACTGACTGATTTACTTACTTATTACAGATATTTCTGTGCTCCAAAATGACATTAAATGACATTAGTATTATGTCAGGAATGAAAGAATGGAGAAAATGATTAGAATAGTAATACTTTGTTTAAAGTGCAGTCTGAAAAATGAGATACTGTATTGGATTTTCATTCATTTCATTCATGTCTTGGCTTTCCTGTAAAGAATTTTAGCTCTAACATACATACAGCATTGTTATTTGTATTAGATTTCAAATAACTCAGTAGACAAACCCAAGATAGTGTTAATACTAGATTATTCAGGAAGCTTTAGTAAGTGTCAAATTTTGAGGCAGAATTTTTTTTCAGACAAGAACCCAAGATGGTGATAGTGAGCAGCAGCTTTGAGCTTTGCTCTCCTTTTTACTCTCTATTTTTACTCTTTTTAAAATACTCTTTCTACTTTTAAATCCATTTTTAACTTTTAACTTTAAAAAGTTTTAATTTCATCACTTGAGAGGTTCAGCTTTTATTCCAGCTTTTTACTCCAGCTAGTAAAGCATTTAGTGTCAAATTTTGAAATGGCCTGATAGTGAATTCTGCTTTTCCAATTGCCAGTGTTAACCCATCCCAACCAACCCTAAATTGAGTTCCCAAATATCTGTAATCATTGATCTAATATTAATCTCCACAAATTAGGTGTTAACTCATAAAAATGACAGGGAATGTTTGGTTAATAAGCTTACATTGTGGCATTTCTTTTCCACCATAACCTTTAACTTGAGGTTATGATGAGCGCCATCTATTTAATTAGTGGTATTAAAGTATTGGTTGATCTATGCTGATGTCTTTTTAAGTTTTAGCTGGATGTATTTATTGCCTTAGCTAATAATTCAGGCAGTTGAAATATAAATTTTAATAATAAATTATTCCTATAAATGTTTTGGTTAACACAGAGTTGTTTTTTCTCTTTCCTTCTAGTTTCAGATGAAAAGGTCTATGATGCATATGTGTTATATCCTCACAATATATCAGGCTGTGTATATTTGACAGAAACCTTTGTCTTCAAATTATTACCTGAAATCCTAGAAAAACAATGTGGCTACAAGCTCTTTATTCTTGGAAGGGATGATGTGCCAGGTCAAGGTATGTATCTTTACTATCTGCACTTAGAATTTTTAAATTGTTCCTTAAAGGATAACTCTTAAGTAAATCTTTTGAAATGTTGATCTGGTGATAAAGCTTATAGCATTCCTGATTGGAGTTTAAAACATGTACTACTTCGAGAAGAAACACAGTTGTGTCCCTTGAGGAATATATAGATAAGGATGAAAGGATTCCAGTTATCACAGTTAGAACTTGATATACATTCAAGGATTAGGCATAATTATTGGTGGAAAATGACTTCGGTGGAAATGGATAGATTCCCAAGATTGTATTTGACAGAATAGAATTGACTTTAATGAGACTGCCCAGAGTCAGTGTAGCTTACAAACTACATTAGGAGTTGTGGTCTTCCTGCCATTGACTTAAAAATACCTGGACAATAAGAAGTTAAATTGTCTGCTATAAAAGTTCAAACTGAAACAATTACTGTCAGTAAGGCTGGTGTGCTGAGATGAGCTACTACAGATATAATTTACAATGTAAAAATATTTAACTCCCAAAATATCTTAGAAAGGTGTTTCCGTGTACAAGATTTGAGCAGCTAGATACAATGGTAAAATGTGGAAGGTATAATTGAATCTCCTACATGTATTTGCTGCATATTAGGGACTGATGATATATTGCATATATTATTTGAATGTAATTGTATGGCATAGAGAGAGATCATTATATTGTACCATATATTTATAAGACAAAAAGCTGATTGGGACCCATATCTTAGAATAGCATACATATTTTAGGTACTGTTAGAATATAAATGTTACCCATAAACTGGCTTCCTTATTGAATAAAATAATGCAATTGAGAGAGGTATATATAATACAGATATGAGTGAGGTAAATTGTAAAGATGATAAGGACATGAATTCAGCTTTTGTATTTAATTATTTTGTTAAAGTTTGTCACACTTTTTGTAATGTAATATGGCCTTACAGCTAATTAATAAAGTGTTGTGTAGCATTCCTGACATCACTTAGTAAGGCTGGAACAGAAGCCATCTCAAACCCTGAAGTTCCAGTGGCATCCCAAATAGCATCCTTAGATGGAACAGGAGACTAAGTTAGAATAGATAAGTTTGTTTAAATGTTGAGGAAAAGAGATTGTAATATTGTCTTTTCCTGGATGAGGGTGGAATTGTCTTATTAGTTTTCAGGCCTCAGTCTTGGTATTTTCTTTCATTGCTTCTCATCTTCTAAGGATAATTCTGAATAATCTCTCCCTTGGCTTTTTTCTCCTTATGACTTCACTGTTTGGATTCATGTATGCTATGCCTTGAACATTTATCTTATCACTAAAAAAATATTTTGTCCTTAGTACTTCTCTTCTGGAATTCACTTTCTTAGGAATGTTCTTTTTTAAAAAAAATTTACTATTAGCCCCAAGATACAGACCAGACCAAGAAAACAATTCCATATTAAGATTATAAACATTTATTCAAATTAGCTATAGTAAACAGAAGCTTACAAGTCTCCTTGTGGTTTACCTCCTCCCCCTCCTATATTACTATGAATTTGGGATATTTCTATCTGAGATGTTTCACATTCCTCCTTCATGGCTTGGATTAAGCAATATTTTCCTTCTTATTGCTTTGGTATTCTTTATTTGCTTCTCTTCCCCAAGATCATCGCTTCTTTATTCTCCACATTTATATTTTCCCTTTTGGGTTTTCAGTTCTTTATACCCCTTGAATCTACTGCTGTCTCGGTATCCTGCTGTCATTCTTCTCTTTCTTTTACTGTACTTATTTTTCAATGGCAATATGAGAATAATTTTCCTACAATAACATGTTTAAAAGTCTATATCTCATTCTATATCTAAAAGTCTATTAACTCATTCAAAAATCCTTGTAATATCATTTGGCTGGAATTCTATGAAAATGTGAGAGTATGGTTTATCTAGGTGTCTCCTTGATCTGTTCCCTCAAAGTCCTAGTTTGGATTTTGTTTTTTTCTATCACTATATCTTCACCTGCTTCAGCTCTTACTGCAATCAGCTATGTATACACTTCTTTAGAACAAACAAAATGCTTAATCTTGGAACTGCTCAATGTATTTTATAGCCATACTATCACCTCCAGAACAGCCTGATTCATCTTGTATTCATGAAAGGGATGGCTTGCCCTCATTGAAGCTGGATTATGAGTTTGCCCTCCATTTCTAATGTGGAAGAAGCACCAATGCATAATCATAGCTGTAACATTTCTATTAAAATTTAGTAAAATTTGCAATTCAATGAAATTTGCAGGAAAGTTACCAGTTTATTAGCAGTGTTTGCCAATCTTGTACTTATCTGCAGTGGTGATTTTCTAGGTAGATTTTCTTTGGACAGAATGACAATTTGCACATATAACTTGTACCAGTCTCAAAACCTTAGTTACCCTTGGTTGATGGGAAGATTGCTAAGCAACCTTCCCATCTTCAATCTGTTGAGAATTTCACCTAATGCTAGTGCAGAAGACCTAAAGTTGAAAGGGGAATATTGATTATAAGACCAACATAGCATTATTTAGAACTGTATATAGTAAAAGAGAAAGTGATAAATGATGTGCAAGAAAAGATAAAAAAATTAAGGGGGGACACTGGTCTGGCTGTGTCCCTTTCTTTTCCACACCATTGTTTAATTATTTAAACAACATGTCTACCTGGAGAAATGTCTCCTAATGTCTCTGGGTGGTTTTGAAAAAGTGTCACTAGAAATAACTAGTCTTTTTTCTTTGGAGACATCTGCCTTGTCTTTGTATTTGGGTTCTTTGTATGTTCTATCTGCTATGATACTTTTGACCAGAAAAGAAGAGAGATGTGATGCATAACTAGCTAGTAATGGATTACTCATTTGTCTGGGTAAGTAAACTAGACAATAGAGGAGATTAAGTTTTTCAGAAGAAGGCAATTGCAAACCATTTCTCTGTTGTTACCAAGAAAACTAGGGAGAGGTTTCCATGAAGTCGTTAGGAATTGAGATGATTCAATTCAATTCAGTTCACTTCTTTAGATTCAAGAAACACTATCCATGTGTCTAAAATTAAGCAATCTTTGTCATCAGTAACTGATTAAAATGTATGCCTTACCTAGCCCATATTGATTTGGGTTTTGTTGGTTTTGTTGTTTTTGTTTTTAAATTCACAGCTGTCATTACTATTGTGGATAAAATGATGAAGCTAAGCAGAAGAGTGATCATTATTTTAATGCCGGATCTATATTGTGGTGGCATGCAGAGTTTGTTCTCTGAACAGGAACTTGCAGTCTACAATGCTCTTATCCAGGAGGAAACCAAAGTTATACTGATTCAGCTAGACAAAATAAAAGATTTCAGTAGTATGCCAGAATCCCTCAGATATCTTAAGCAAAAGCATGGCATACTCACGTGGAGGGGAACTTTTACAGAAACCACTGAAATGGCAACTACAAGGTTTTGGAAGAACGTAAGATATCAGATGCCAGCCAGCCCAAGCCCACTTTCCTCAGACATGCATTTTTTGCCAATAACTTTTCACTCTTCTCAGATATCAGACGGATGACATCAAAGCCACACCTGCAGTGTTTACTTGCAATCTATTCTAGTGGATCCTTATAGATGCACAAATATATGCACCTGCTAGAGATTGTTCCAAGTCTGGGATCAATAGAAACACAATTCAGAACAGTATTTTCAGAAAGATTATTCACCCATAGGCTGTGAGGTACATGAGCTACTTGGGCAAATGGCAAAATAATGTGAATGCTTGACAAGGAAGAAGTTGAAATTGTTTTTGCATACTATTATTTTACATGCAAAATAAGTGAGTATATAAGGGGCTATTTGTTCTATAAGAAAACTTTGTATGAAAAAGAGTTTTAATCTAAACCCCAAGGGTTTGAGCAAAATGGTAAATACTGATCTAGCACTGATGTTTATTATAGCTATCAGCAAGGATTTAATCCTTGTATCTCAAGCTTTTTAAGGGCGAGCTCAAGGGTGAGCTCTAGTCCTTCCTTTAACTGGTATTCTTCTTAGAATTTCCATTGAAAAACAGCCTGTATGGCTGTAAGTTAATGAGATGGGCATATTTCTGTCTTTTGAACAACAGTGTCTATACAATACTCCTTTGCTTGTACTGCCTTAGTTAAATGGAAGATTCCGGATAGTTGTGAAAAATATTTTGGCATGTACTTTCTCTCTATATAGAGTTACTGTATATTCCAAATACACTATATATGGAATCTGGTACAATCCATATACTATGGGTATCACTATAGTATCTCCCAAGGAGAAAAATAGAAATGACATATTTAAATAAATTGCCATATCAGGAAGCAAGGGTAAAGCATGCTTTTTCATTTTAGTTTGACTTTTTTAATTAAACACTTTTGTTATTAAATGAATTATTTTGAATTGAGTGATTTGTCAGTAGTTTAGAAAAAGATATTATATTTCAAATCACTAAATATATGCAATGCAATACATTTCACCTTATTTTCAGAAATTATATTGTGTAGTATGGGAGCCCAGATTTAATAATTTGACCAAATATATAGCTAATGTTTGTATAATTTGGGTACAATTGTACAAATTATTCATGTACTTGTCATGTCCAATTTTCAGACACTGCCTGGATAAGTTCCTGCAGTTTTCTTGCAAGGTTTTTGATGTGGCTTGCCATTGCCTCAGGTTGAGAGAAAGTGACTGGCCCAAGGTTTGCTTGATTGGCTTTGTGCCTAAGATGGGACTAAAACTCACAATCTCCTGATTTCTAGCCTGATGCCTTAACAAATACATGACACTGGCTCACATACTATTTTTAATCATAAAAATGATAAAAGAGGTCAAAACATGGTGCTGAGGCCATGGGAGCCTTCCCCTTGCCTTTGTCAACTACTTTGTAACAGGGTTTAATTATTCTTGCCTGCTTAATTTTTTCATAATTTTAATTTTTTAACTTTAACATTTTAATATATATATACTGTTTTATACTTTTATATGTTATTGTACATTGCTCAGAGTCTCTCCTTGCGGGAGATAAGTAGTTCAGAAGTGTGAAATATAAATATAAACAAAAATAAATAAATAAATCTTACAAACCACAAAATAAAGTTATTCCTATGAAATCTTGGTGTCTTTGTTGTGTAATGCGCTGCAACACCCACCTGAGATCTGAGAAAGGCATCTGAAGAATGAAATCAAATGGGAAAGATTTTAAAAAATTAAAACCACTGTATCAAAGGCTTTTGAAAACCTGAATGGGAAAATACTGACATATCTAATGTTCATTAATAGTTTCTTACATATCCATCTGAAAAGACCTTCAAGATTTTGGATATAACAGGCCCGTCAGCTGCAACCTTTGTCATGATCAATGCTCATTACAATACCTTACTTAAATAAAAGCTACTGCATTCTTTATGTGAACTTGATTCTGAAAATTCTTTGGCTGTAAACAATGTGGGGTAGATAGGACAGTTTTTCCTGTGATATTGTTAAAGCTGTGGAATTGTCTTAGAAAACGAAAGAAGTGATCTGGTAAATCATTTTCAGCCTTTTGTATCTTAACCCTCATGAATCACTTTGTCCAAAACTGAATCCTAACACTTAGAGCACTTAGACTTCTATGCTTCACATGCTTTACAGCCCTCTCTAACTGGTGGTTAGACTGCAGTGTTGCAGGCCAACTCTGCCAACTGCCAGTAGTTCGATCTTGACTGGCTCAAGGTTAACCCAGCCTTCCATTCTTCCAGGGTTGGTAAAATGAGGACCCAGATTGTTGGAAGCAATATGCTGACTCTGTAAACCATTTAGAGAGGGCTATAAAGCACTGTGAAGTGGCATAGAAGTCTTAAGTGTTACTGCTATTACTATATTGCAATATTTGGGCTACTGTTTATGATTTTACCTTCAGGAGAAAATATCAGAAAAGTGCAGAAAAAGCAACTGAAACAAATGAAAACATTTACTGAAGAATAATTAGGAACTATAAAATTCACAGGAATTATGCCGGACATTCTAGCAGCCTCTAGCAAATTCTGGCAGATTTCCAAAAGCTAAGCAGGTTCAACTTGGAAATCTTACAAACATTTTGGAAAAAGGCAGTCAGAAACTGCCTGCATTTGTGTAGCTGCCAATAAAATTGAATAATTTAATATTTAATAAAAGTTAAGTTTAATTATTCAAATCAAATTGATCCCTGCAAATGTAACTGAAGGCAGAGATAATGTACACAGTGCATTTGGAAAACTATTTTTTGTAAAACAACTTGTGACTTTTGGAAGATTCAGCCATCAAGCTGAACATCAAGCTAGCTTGGTGAAAACACCCAGGCCAATCCTTAAAAGGGTCTTTGATTACTTTGTACAAAGCATTTGTCTGCAAGAGAGACAAATTCCAAGCATATTTCCCATCAGTCATCAAGCACTGAAGACACTGCATGTACAATAACAATGAATGTGTCTATTGAGCCCAGGAAGGCATTTTGGAATCTTGAGAGCATCACAATATGTCACCAATTAGTTTTTAGGGAATACCTAGGCTTCTACTCTAGAACTGATCGACATCCTCCACTTTATCAGGACACACTTTATCTTGGACCCAAAGCAACAGAATGGCAGCTATCTCGACCTAATGTTGGAAAAATTGATTCAGTCGCTCCTACAGGCTCAAGAAATTCCTCAGCAGCCTTGCCGAGGGCTTCAATTTCCAGAAGGTCGAAGCACAAACAAGTGGATCGCTCTCCCAGATCTGACAGCGCAAAGAGGGAAGAAGAAGATCCAATAGAAAGGGAGGGAGGGAGAGAAGGAAGGAGACAGAACTCGCAAGCCTGAACAGTTCAGTCAAGCACGGAATCCAACAGGAACCTTCAGAGTGCAGCATAACTGAACTTTTGCCACTTTCTTTATCAATGGATGTGCGGAGTAGCTAGCATGGAACGAAACTGCTTACAATATTTAGGAATTATTTATTATATGCGATATTTAAGCGAAATAGTCCGAAAGCGCTCCAGCGATGTTATCGACGGCGGTACTTTAAATACCGCCTTGGGTTAAGTGAAATGTTACTCTCTTTTCCCCTTTTTGAGCGCGTAATTTCTACTGCGCGCCAACTGACAGTCTTGCCCTGGTTCGCGAGGAAGGCGAGTCGATTTGTTCGTTCTCGCCAACGCCGCGACTGGCGGGCCTCCTTTCGCTGCCGCCTCTGCGCCACTGCTCTTGGCCGGGCGGAAGCGCGGCGGGCCTCTGGAAAGGGAAGACGCGGAAGTTCTTCGACTTTGGAGCGCAAGTGTATTGTGCGAGGTTGCTACAGCAGTTTCTGTACGCGCCCTCTGGCGCAATTTCCCATCAAAGAACTCTTCCGCAACATCAGGTTTTCACGAAAATCCCCCCACCCTTCCCAAATGTTGGGAAAAACGACCTGTTTCTTTCTTACAGCTATATCTAGCTACTCTCAAGTGTCTCGACTCCGGCACTGAGAGCGAGACTGAGGTGCCTCTTCATTCCTGTTTTTCACTCCCGCCCTCTGGCCCTGCCCACTTTCCAGCCGTCCAGGTGGATCCTGGACTGGAGTTACAGCTTCCAGAGAGAGAGAGAGGTAGCAGGGTTATCTGTTGCGCCGAAAGGTTGACTCGTGACAGATCACCGACACACAGCTCCCCTCTGGGTGCGTTACAGCCGAGTCGACATGCAAGCCTAGCCAATTCCTAGTCGAGCGCTCGCGCTTATACCGCTCGAGGAGCCTCACTCGGCTGGCTGCTCAAAATCAGGAAGGACGGTCCCGATTACCGTTTGGATGGGAGCTCACCAGAAAATCACCCAGTGGAAGTCGAGAAGTCACCCCAGAAGGAGGCAGTGACAAATCACTTCCTTTGGGTTACCTGAAAATCAGCGTGGATGTATCCATGGAATTTTTAGCTAAGTTCTACTTGAGGAAATCCTTATCTATTTATCCATCTTCATGGTGCCTTAAGATTGTTCTTGTTCGGGGCAGGTGACTATACTTCGTGTTTCTGAAATACTTGGGGCTGGGAATCGAAGGGTGGTGGGTGGGCTCCTTCAAACCATTGTTTATTTATTTAAATTTATATGCGGCTCATCTCACGTTCTGACACTGATACGGTCTGAAACTTCCCATCTGCTGTAAACATATTGAGGGCGACTTCAAGAGATAGATAGAAGATTGATAGATCGATGGATGGATAGACAGACAGACAGACAGATAACAGAGAGATATAGATATTTTTTTTAGCGAAAAGCTTTCTTTCTTTTTCCTCAATACTGGATTTGGCCTGTATTCCGCAACACTGAATTTGTCTGTGCGCTGAGTTCAGATGCCTTCTTTACCAGAAAACTGGTGGAACCGGTTTAATAGGAAAAGAAGCAGCTGCTCCGCGATCCCTTTTCTAATTTTCTATTGCTTTTCTGACGGGTGGTGGTTTTGAGAGGCTCCTTCAGGAGGGAGAGTTTGCCAGCAGAAAATCTGAGGCTTCTGCGTTGCGAAAAGCCCTTTTTAAGAGCTAAAGAATTATGCAAATCAGTCATATGCAAAGCAATCATATTTTCCGCCCAACGTTAAAAAGAGAAAGGCGGTTCACTTACTTTAAAAGTATTACCTGTCATCTGGCATTTCCATATAGAAGCTTTAGGTCAAGTTATCTTTACAGGCAGAGCATTTCCGGTGAAAAGAAAAAACTACGGGGTTTCACCATAAATTGCTAGGAATTTTTTAAACCTATTTAATAGCTTCCTTTCTCAGGTTAGTAGATTTTAATATTATTACAGCAACTTATTGTTATCTATTAAATGATAGCATAATAAACTACAGTATTTAGAAAATAGCTATTGTGTTGTATCTATATAAATACCATTCAACATAATAACTTCTGAGACATAAATAGATTTTCTTATACAGTAATGGGACTGGCTATTTTGCCAAAATAATTGCATAATTAAATATATTGGTATATTTTAAAATTCAAAGGTTTTTATTTAAATAAAATTCATATTAATTTTGGTTTTTAATTGATATCTGAAGATGGACATAATGTTCCAGTTTTCTAAACAGTTTGCACAATCTTGTAGAAATGTATCCAGTTCATTTTGGGATTATTATACATTTTACCACTAGTAGTGTATATTTTAGGACTCAATGAGATTTGGCATTGTTTATGAACTCTGTGACTAATAACTTTTAGCAAGTAGACAATATTTCAGTTTTAAATGAAACTAGACACTAATAAAGAATGCTGGTTTGTTATATTACCTGAACATAAAGTAACATGACAGATAACAAAAGAGGATTACACATTCAAAACAGCAACACTTTAGTTAATTACCAGAGAGCATCATTGTTTTAAATTGACTTACTTTTGAGCAGATAGTAAAGATATTGGAGTTGGGCAGCTAGTACATGTAAATTAGTTTACTTTATTGTCATTGCACTTCGTACAACGAAATTAAATGCCATCTTCAGTGTACATTATAACTATAAAAATAAAACACAAACACAAATCCTTTGCATTCTATACAATTGAATTGAAAACCCCTGATACTGCATTAATATTGCACTATACAGTAGAATTCAATATAATTACTGCTCTGGCATAGAAGCTGTTTTTCAGCCTATTTGTCCTTGTTTTTATTATCCTGTACCATCTGCCAGATGGTAATAGTTCAAAAA
>JANHFL010000662.1:9867-23446 GCA_032468155.1 Oxyrhabdium leporinum
ATTCTGCCCACTGCCAGGAGTTTGATCCTGACTGGTTCAAATTTGACTGAGCCTTCCATCCTTCTGAGATCAGTAAATTGAGGACACCAGATTGTTGGGGGCAATATACTGACATTTGTAAACCACACAGAGAGTGCTGCAAAAAGCACTATGGAATGATATATACATCTGGGTGCTATGGCTATTGCTGTGTTCCTTGAAGGCAACACTGGATTCTCTTTGACCTGACCAGAACCAAATCTAGATCTCTATAAGACAGATAGGCAGACATTGAATTATGCTGTGTACAAATCATTCCAAAAATAACCTGATTCTGTCACTTCTTCCAACTTTGTCATCCAGTGTGTAGGGGAAAAAGCAAAGAACTGGTTCTGAAAAAATGGCCAACAGTGGCTTATTGAAGTGAGATGAGAGTGTTTTTGCAGATCCAGTAGCTTATATGGGTTCTGCTCTATAATTGCCAGGATTTACTGTGTCTGCACAATCCCTACAGATTTTTTTTTCTATTCTTTTGTTTTTTTCTGTTTGTTTTGTTTTGTTTGCTTGTTACTTTCAAACTGTTTGAAAAAAATATTATAGAAATTTGAACGGCAATACATTTCCTAACCAAAGCATATCAGATGGAAAAATATTTAAAATATCTCTGTCCCATATTTCCTTTATTCAGTGACTTCTCCTAGTGTTTATATTTTTAATTTTTCCTCAGTCCCATGCTGAATACAAAATCTTGAGGGAAAGAATACGTTGGGCTCTTTCTAGATCATATCCATGCAATGAACAAACTTCACTTATAATCTTCCACTGATTTATCTTCTGTTACTTTGAAAAATGGATATACTGCATGTCTTTTTCAGTTTCCATTCCCAATTTTGGAAGACTTCAGCCTTTCTTTCTTCTCATTTTTCTGTGAAAAGATGGAAACGAATAACCATTGACCAGATATTTTGCAACATATTTTATCATGGAACTGTGTTGAAATATTTTAAAACATAGTACAGCTATAGAGACAGTTTGATGTACGTAGTGGTTAAGGAACCAGGCTAGAAAACAGGTGCCATGACTTCTAGTCCTGCCTTAGCCACAAACCCAGCTGGGTGACCTTTGGCCAGTCGCTGCCTAGACAGACTCAGAGAATTGAATACTATTGAACAGAAAAAAAACAAACAACAAACTAAACTAAATAGCGCAAGAATGAAAAAAAGTTGCCTTGAAATAGATAATTGGCTTAACAGAACTGAATTATTAAAAAAAATAAAATAAACTATGAAACAAAGTTCATAATATTTCATTCTTTCTTTGACACAATAAAAAATGTTGCCTTAAGGACTCACACAATGTATAGATGATTAGATGATGTGTTAACTTTTGCAATTCTCCCCACCACCATTTCTATCTACTCCACTCTTGAGTTAATTCTGTTGTGTCCATGGATCTCTTGTTAAACTAAATTGCACATAGGATCTTGTGTCTATTGATAGACATTCTGTTTTCTTTAGGCAACAAGGACGGGGTGTGTGTTTTTTTTTTAAATGATGAATTGGTACTGACAGTCATGACAAACATATGGATAGTAACACTCTTGCCAGCAGGATGCTTATCTGTTTTACTGGTTCAGAAGGGCCTGATTGATGGGAAAGCCCAAGGTCTCCCCAAAGATAATTTAGCCATTTCCATACAGTTTCAGGCTGCATTAGCTGTATCCTGCAGGGGACTCCCATGGGGTGGGGGCTGTCTGACCTTCCTTCTAAAAGGCAACACATAGGAGATTCCTAAAGGAGCCATCATGTAAAAAAGACTAATGATCGCTTCCATGCCTATTATCATTCAGAGACATAGAAAGAGACTTTAAAAATTCACTTCCACATTCCTCCCTTGATGTTTCCCATGATCTATTAAGGCATTAGATGCTAGATAAATTAATCATTAAAACTTACAGTTAAGTCCTTACAAATAATAACCAGATGTATGATGATTATCTTTGATCTTGATATATCGGGGTGGTTTTCTTTTCTGCCACCAAATGCAGATGATCCTAAGCAATTTGCTTGCTAACAGTACCAGCTAAAGTTCAAGGAAGTGTTAGTGCTTTCTGGATTTGGATGCCAAGCCAAATGGATGAGCGAGGAATAAAAATGTCAGTTTTTCATTTCTGCCGCTCTTCTGATTTGCAGATCGTTTGTCTTTCTTGTTATATTTGTGGATATGCATTCCTGTAATAACAGTGACCGCTCATTGTTTAATTTGTTGCATCTGTTATTGCTTTTTCCTCCGAGCAGCTTTTTTCCATAGATTATAGTATAATTTTGTTACTCAATTAATTTTTGGATTAATTTTAAAACTATCTGTAATATTTGATAGGATATTTAGCTTGTGTATATTTCTGGCAGTTTCTTCTAATTCGTACACAAAACTAAAATTATTAGTGAGCCCTGGGAATATACTCTTGTTTTTTGTTATGAGAAAAGAACTGAATGGCTAGCAGAGGCAGAAATAATATTTCTTTGTTAAGGCTACATCTAGACACCTTCTTATTGAACTATTGGTTGAACAATAATACATTAGGAACCTAGAAAACAAAAGAAAAAATGGAGTTATAAAATGGTTGGAATTTTATATAATAGCATCTCCTCCATTTGAATTCTGTATATGTAGCACATAATTGCAAAGTGATTGGTTGAGACCTCTTTCTTCACTGGTTCCCTAAAACAGTAAGTACAATGAGTAAAAACACTGTATGGTTCTTCAGTAAAAACAGTGAGTGTTGATTTCTCCCTACAGGTCACTTGACTTCTTCTCTGAATCCATGAGGTGACAAAATATGACTATTTTCAAAAAGATTGCAGGTTCCATTGAATCATGTTGTCTTAAGAAGAAAACACTATTCACCTGTACATCTAGGGATGTATTTTAAAAATGATTTAGACCATTCTACAATTGAAGTGGTGTTGAACCGAGGAATCTGCCAGTAGTTAAAGGAATTCATCTCAGGACAATTAAACGTTTTTTAAACAAGAGCAAAAAGGAGATTAAAACTTTGATTTTAGAAAGTTACAAATACTTATCTGATTGTGTAACAAGAATAAAACTTGATAAACATATGGTTATCTCAATACCCTGTCTGTTTATGAATATGAATATTATATATTCCTTTGGGATAGTATACAGTAGATTTCTGTTCATCACAGATGCTACTTTTGAGCTGTGATTCTGAGTCCAACTTTATTTGTCAGCCTCAGGAAACAGAATGGGGCCTGACCAGAGGTGGGATTCAGCCAGTTCAGACTGGTTCAGGCAAACTGGTTTCTCCGACAATCAACTGGGCCTGCCAACTTGCTCCTGTGCTTTACTGTCCTTTATCCTCTCAGCTGATTCTTGCGGCAGAGCGAATTGCCAGGCCTCAGCTGTTTTACTCCCCAGAAGTAACATAGAGGGTAAGTTTTCAAGCTGGTTTTTTAAAACTGCGCACAAGTGCGAATACCGAACCAGTAGTGAAACTGGTTGCATTCCACCACTGGGCCTGATATTCAGATATATCAAAAGGCTGTCTTGATTTGAAAAATAATAACTTATACTGATTTGTATATGTTATAGAACCATAAGACAATTCTACTTGACTACTATGTGTTCTTACGGTAGCCACAACATGTTCAGGATAATAATGCATTATATGGTGATAAAAAAGAACTAATGCATTTGGTATATTATTAACAATATTTTAGTACATTAAGTTTAAAAAATGTAGTTTGATCATTTATTGTATAAAATGCATGGTTTGTTTAATAAGTGCAAAACAAGTTCATTCATGGCACCATATGACAGCATTTTGCCTCTAAAAGCTACTGCTCTACAGAAATAGAAATAATTATTTATTTACATATTATTCTTTGAAAACGCTTCTTTAATCATATGAAGTATGATATCATATGAGTATCATATTCTCTTGGATGTTATATACATATGAATCCATATGAATCATGTGGAAACTTAACAAAGAGAGGTTCAACCTAGAACTAAGAAGAAATTTCCTAACAGTGAGAACAATTAATCAGTGGAAGTGTTTGCCTCCAGAAGTTGTGAATGCTCCATCACTGGAAGTTTTTAAGAGATTGGACAGCCATTTTTCAGTAATGGTATAAGGTCTCCCGCTTGAGCAGGGGTTAGGACTAGAAGACCTTAGACAGATTTAGAATAACTTTATTGTCACTTTGAATGTACACTAATCATTATACATTAAAATGAAATTTCATTGCACACAGCTCTCAAAGGGTCTCCACCTCTAACATACACTATATAAACATGGCTAAATAAATAAATAAATACAGAATTATGCATATGCCCACATATATTATATGACAGAGAGAAGCAATACAGTTTAGTTTGGATGTATGCATGTACATGGAGACAGAAACAAATATTGTGAGTTTACTTCAAGTTTCCTTCCAACATTAAAATGAAAAATAACTATATATACTTTGTGTGTGTGTATTATGTGTGTGTGTATTGTGTGTGTGTCTGTGTGTGTGTTTAATGTGATTTTATCTACATACACACCTGTGTGTGTGTGTATGTGTGTGCATAAAATCAAATTAAAATTACAATAAAATACAAGTTTTATGGATACATTCTATTTATCACCTATCTCTCTTTTTCTCTATCTAATGTGTCAGAAATAGAAATCTATTACTCTCTGATTAATAATGCAGAGTTGAATCAGAACCTTTAGTCTTTTTTCATGCTATCTATACTGAAGGGTCCTTTATCTAAAATTCGTTCAGCCTCTCTCCTTCAAATATGTTCCACCTTGAAAGGTTAAAAGGTGAAAGGTCTGGTTCATTTGTAAGACGACCAGTTTGGGCTATTTTGCCAGTATTTTATGTTTCCTTTTGCATAGACTTCACAAAGGCTTATGAACACAGTAAACAGTCATTTGTAAATAAGCCAGTCAAGTTTGGTCATTTCCCCAATCCCACTCAGCAGCACATTCAGAGAGTGTATAAAATAAGAATTATCAATGTTACCCACAAGAGTAATGGAAACAATAAGCCTGTATTTATTTCTCACGGTAATTAATAAGTTTTGCAATGCAAGTTGATGCACATCTCCTTACAAATTAGCTTCACTGACTTAAACACGGGCAAATATTTTAGCCTTACAGACTATTAATACTGGCTAGAGTGTGGCTTAAACACTCAACTAATTTATGAGAATGATATGAACTATAAATTCTAATTGGCATGAGAAAAAATATGGTCTGAATCCATGCAGTCTTAAACTCACAAGAAAAACAAAAGGCAGGGGTGTCAAACTCGTGTTGTTATGGCAGTGTCACATGACATATCGTGACTTTTTTTCTCCCTTCGCTAAACCGGGTGTGGCCCGCACATGACGCATCCGGGCTGCGGGCCGCAAGTTTGACAGCCCTGCAATAGAGTATACTGGAATGTCTTTTCCCTTAGGCTACCAAAATGAAAAGTCATATTTATAACACTGGTCGTGTGCCTTTGAATTCTGTTTTTCTATTATGATGCTAATTAATAAGCCATGTTGCTGAACAAACCGTAATGTACATTATGATGGTGGTGGTATTGTAATAGAAGCAAGCCCTTTATTCTGGTTCACACTCTTAACATTTCACTTCCGAGTATTTCTAATCTTTTTTCTCAACCAAAAGCTAATCATAAAATATGTTTTCCTGGTACAATTCTGGTCTTCTAAGGGTGGCTGCCACTATTTATCTGCATAAGAGATTAGAAGATATTTCTTCTAGGTTGAGAAACATTGACAGGGAATTCTGGGAATTGAAATCCACAGATCTTAAAAGAGCTGAGGTTGAGAAACACTGCCCTAAAGAGAATGTTAATCCTTTGATGATCATCTTCCTCTACAATCGTATCAAACAGTTCTGGGAAAAATTAAAAAGACAAATCACTTTGAATTCCAGCTTTTGCAATGTCGTACTTGTTTTATACTGCATGGATACATCTCCTTTCCCTTCCTCTGGCTAACAAAAAGCTTATAGAAACAATAAATGCAACAGTTATATTGTAAATGAAGCAAAATGAACATTATACTGGTCTTATACCAGATTTGTAAATAAACTTGAGATTGGAAGGCAAAAAAACATGTGAATAGGCTGAACCCAGGAATCCCCACACTCACCCCAAATGGGGTAATTTTATATAGTAATATAAATAGGGTAATTTTATATAGTAATATGTATGCCCAAAATATGTATGGCATAACTAAAGGGATGATTACATGATTTTTTAACAGATTGTATGATTGAATCTCAGCATAAAAATATCCTGGAACCTTTGTACAGTAGTGTATATAATAACTAACAGGGATGGGTATGCACTGTTTGTTTAGACAAGAGTTTGCATATGAACCACTCCAGGTTCTATTCATTTAATTCTATTAGTGATATTTTTCAGCACTAGTTCAAACTTCATTCTCAGAATATTGTGAATATAGATTGCATGTAGCCAGGTTTTGGGTTAATATGGCGATCCTATTTCTTCACATGGACTTTTATTTGTAGATATTATATATAGCAATCTGCACCAAGGAGTTGCTTTACCAAATGTTTATTTTGTATTGAACTTCTCTTTGACTTTGACATACCATATGGTGAAGGTATTTTTTTTCTCTGCTAACCTTCTGGAGTTGCAGTTTCTTTGAATGATTTACTTGATTCTGCTTTTACCACCTGGCCTGAAGTTCCCAACCACAATAGTTCAGAAGGTGAAGAAATGACATGTGAATGTGCCTTCTTCCAGGAAAAGCAGGCCAAAAATTAAAATTATTAAATTAAATTATGCATAAATTCTTTCCTTCAAATAGATTAAAAATATCAAAACTACAATGAACAGAATGTTGGAAATATCAAAAGATCTTTAACAAGAGATTCGAGCTACCCAAAAATAACAAAGCTGAATTTCCAGGGGTCGTTCCAGTCTAAAAGAGTTCCTGAACTTTTTAAAGTAAATATTTACTGAGCAGCTTCTCTTTTCATGCTTTTGCTAAAGCCTGCGTGTTTTTGATGCTGTTATAAACATGCATAAGGGCATATAAACAAAAGAGGAAATCTATCGGACAATATGCTTTTTATGATTTTACTTTCAGATGGTTCCAAATCTGCATTTTCCCACTCAAATTTCATCCCACACCTAGCAGTGAGAGAAGTAAACAGAATTGTGAAGGATTCGATGATTTACTCTTTGCAACATTTAATAAAGACACTTCATTGTTTTCCTTGGGCTATGAGAATTGGATCTGAATTACATGCTGTATAAGATTTCCCTTTTGCATGACCCTTTGCTCTTTTTCCAGTTGTGCTAAGTCTCATTCTTTCAATTTATCCTGCTAGACTGAGTGATCGTTCCTAGATTGCTTACTGCTAAGGAAGATGCCGACCCCAGAGGATGCAGAAGCACTTGTAAGGGGCAGAGAGATATTTGTGAGATCCAGTATTAACCGAGATCCAGTCGTATGTGAGCAAAGTCTTCTTTTCTGTGCCAGTGACAAAGCCACTACAAAGCCACTGAGGATTGTGAGGAAAGGAAATTAAATCATAGATAGTAGTGGGAATAAATTTGGGAAAGGGGGAACATATATGTATTTATTACTTATATTTATTTATCAAAGTGATGTGCCACCCATCTTGCAATATTTGTTTGTTTGCAGCAGATTGATGGCAGAAAAAAATGTAAGACTAAATACAAAGACTAATTTGATGTAATGGTTAAATTGCTGATCTAAAAACAGGGGACTGTGAATTCTAGTCCCACTTTAGATATGAAAGGCAGCTGGGTGACCTTGGGCCAGTTCCTCTCTCTTAGCCCAACCTACCTCACAGGGCTGTTGTTGAGAGTCAAATAAGGGGAGGAAAGGATATTAGGTATGTTTGTCACCATGAATTACCTATAAAGTAATAAAGGAAGGGTTTTTTTAAAAAAATAAATAAATAACAAATGAGGCTGTTTTGCATTTGTCTGGAGAGAAAATTCTTTTTTTAAAAAAAGTTTCTGGTGGAGGTTGGTCAGATGGTCAATCCAGAGGTAACATACTCCCTTTGAAAGAAGACAGCACTGATGTAAGAACATTGTTGTAAGTTAAAGAAAGAGCAGAAGTCCTGAAATAGAGCTGTAGAATAATGTGGTTTATGAGTTGTTTGCTCCCCACATCTATTATCCAGCATGATCTTCCCCTGCAGGTTCATTATTATGTGGCTTCATTTGTAGCAAGGATTTATGAGAATTTCAGGTCCCTTCCAATCCAGGAATTGTATGCTTCTCTGAATTGTCAATTTGCCTGCAGTTTTATGAATCTCCAAGTCATATAAGATGCTCAGCAAACAGATTTTCCATTTTAGAAAAAGAATGCTCAAAGTACATAAACAAACTGTTTATTAACTGTCTGCCATGTGTTACAAAATGTCCATCTTTAAATTAATCATGGAACAGATGCTGGTGAATATTCAGTAAAAAAAATGGAAATGAGAATACATTAACATTCCTAGACCTGAATTTCTGGAACAGTCTCCATGGAGGAATTAACTGTATACTGAAAGCGCCTCACAAATTGGCAAGCACTTTGTTGGGTAAGTTGGTTTGACAGAGAACTGTTTTACTCCTGTGGTACACAAAAAAGGGCCTTAATGTTGTGGCAGCAATATTTTTAAATCGAACTTATATATGATGGGAAACATGGGCAAAGTTTTCTTCCAGCATCACACAGAAAATATTCTAGGTCTCATGGTGGAGCCTTGTCATTCTCAGATGAGTACCTGAAATGCATCTTTCTGATTCTGTGGGGCAGCCATGTGACAAGACAGATATCTCCCCAATGAGGCATTAGCAAGGGCACAATAATAAAACAATATAAGCAGGAAATGGCTGTTTATACATCTCTTAGTCCCCTCCCTCAGTCAGATTTTAATTCAACCAGCTGGTTGTAGGGATAAATATAAATAATTATCCCATTTCCAAGGACGCCGTGAAATATGAAAAAACCCAGCATATTTTGTAATCATTCTTTGCAGTTGGGTGCAGATCCTACAGGGCTGTCTCTGCTATTGCCAGCAAAGCAGTTGGTTTGTCCTCACAAAACAGAAAGAAATATTTCTCTACAAGGCAACAAAACCAATAAGGCTGCATCTGCTTTGCTGGCCCTACCAAAGGCGAGAATGAGCTCCCATTCTGGCCAGCTGAGATGGTGCCATTTAATGCTAAGTACATACTTTTATTAATTCGGCAGTGATTCTGACTGTCAACAGCTTCTTGGGCTGAGCAGCCGCTAAACTTGTGAAGGAAAGGTTTCTTCTACTATATGGAAATACAGGTAAATGCAGTTTTCTCCATTTGGCTCCATTTTCTTCATAAGCCTATAGCCTCCTCAAAACAAACTCGGGTTTGTAAAAATTTGCCCAGTTTTCTACAACAGTCATGGCCTTCCATATCCCCAACAATGTGATAAAAGATTACCTACCCTTCTTTTCAATATTTGTTCGTGACTAGGAAATTATTTTGATTTGTAATTAACTGGAAAATAAATTATGTCCTCCTGTAAGGAAACTGTGACCTTCCCTGCCATCAGTAATTCATATTTAATAAATGCCAAAGTAGACTGTCACAATACAATCTACGTTGTTTTTGAAAAGCAATGAACATTATAATTGGTTCAGAATGATCAATTGTTGTCTGGGGCTGGATATAGCACATACTTCAGGTCCTTTAAAATCATCACTGAGTAGTTTCCAGGATCAGGTTAAGGTTCTGGGTTCTTCTTTTAATACTTTAACAAACTCGGAATATTAAAGTTTAGAAATATAGGGCACCTAATTCAATAAGGATATTACAATACTTTTACTGAAATAAATACATGGCATATTTCAGTAAATATCAAGGATATTTTCAGAGAGTTCCCCAACTAAGTTGCAGTGGTTTATCAATTGCATCATGATTTGCACATTTCTAGTATGTAAATATACCTGATTGCATCTTTAACTTTTTTTTAATGAACTTGATTAAGACATCTTTTTCTCCTCTATATTTTAGAAGAATATAATCTTAATTTCTCTACTATTTATTTTCCAATATTATATTGTATGTAATGAAAATATACATGGTGGTTGAAACTGTTCTTTGGTATAGCAAGCTATGTCTGGAAAGTGGGAAGGTAGAATGTCTACATTGCATAGGAATTGCTTAATCTGTTTTTGTTTTTGTTTTGGTCAAGTTTTTTATTTTTTTAAAGATATATCAATATTATTACACGAACTGTGTGGCCTCTGAGTTTCATTCATATTGATACAGAAACGATATTGATACAAATGAGAGTTACTACATTAATCAAACTTATATGGTTCTAATGTTATTATACATATTTATATCAGTAGATAATCCTTCATTCATCAGTTGTTCAATATTTGTTACACCCTTCTATAATATTAACATTATTCTTGAGCATACCTGATAACATCCTTTTTCAAAATCTAATCTTAGCCTTTATTTTTCACTTTAAATGTGTTATGTAAAAATATGTCTAACAATATTCCCCCTATTCCTAATTCCTTACTTTATTCTAATTCTTAATAAGGCCAATCTTGTTTCTTTCTTCTTTTTCAAAAAAATCCTTTCTGTCCATCATCTCTCATCCTCTTAGTAGTTGCACTTCTTCTCTTTTTAACACACCTCCCATACTCCTCCCTTTGGTCCTTTTCTATATCGTTTGTATTCAGCCCCGCCATTACTTCCATCTCCACTATTTTTTGCTGCCAATTCACCCCCAGGTCTGCCAAATCCTCTTGTCTTTTTCCCAAAAGTATCTTTCAATTTATCCAGTTCTATTTTTCTACCTCCTAGTATATATTCTCCCAACTTTATTTTACCCAACTTTATTATCTCCTCTTTCGTTTCTCCTTGTTCTATTTGTTGTGTAGCCTGTCCTATATGCTCTAGGTTTTCGGTTCTCTCCCTTGTTTCCTGGATTTTATTGTCTTGATTTGTTATTCCTTGTTGCACATTTTCAGTCTTTCCAGGTATGTCCTGTAGTAGGTCTTTTATCTTCCTGGAATTCCTCATTATAGTATCATAGAGACTTTGGATCGCCAGCACAGTTTCTCTTTGAAGTGCTTCCAATTCTTCCTGATCTTGTCTTGCTTTAAAAGGTCCAAATATTTCTAAATGATCTGTCAGTTGTCTGCCACCATTCAAAAGTCTATTTTTTTTAATTTCCCAAAGCCAGTAAGTTACTTAACATTGTTCATCAGGGAATACAATAGTTATAGTTCTTTATATCCAAAAATTAATCAGTTAGTTCCATTTATACAGTCCAGGGCATTTTCCAAATAGCTCCTTAAGCCCACTTTTTAACTTGCTAGTTAATTCCAGAATTCAAAAATCATTCCATTAGGTATCTTCCAGATTTTCAAGGTTAAATCTCTGATGACCATACAATAGAGAAGTATGGAATAGTAGATATTACAGCTTATATACACAGTTATTTTCTGCCTTTATCAAAATTTTCCAAGGTTTCTTCTATTATTCAAGGAGTCTAGCATAATATGTATACATTCACCAGTAGATGGCGCCTTCAGCCTGAAGTTCAGTGTTAAGGCTATTCTGTCAGCTCATTATTTCCAGTTAATGCAGCAAAAAATATTCAATAAACAGTCAGAGATCCAGCATTTTAAAATGCCTATTCAAAGTCATGCCAATAAGATTTATCCATCCAATCTTTCTGTATTTTATAACTTTAACTTATTTCCTGTTAGAGTGCACTTTCTCTCTGTCTCTCTTTGATCGCCACTTAAAAATATTCCAAAGAGCCTCTTTTTCTGGATTTATTTTCTTTTAGGGTAAATCCTAGACAAAATTTTAAAATCACCTCACCCAGCTCCAATCTCTGTCCACTCTCACTGCTCCAGCACAGTCTTCGTTTCTTCGGTTGCCCCAGCTTCACATATTCGGCAAAGAGGGAAGAAACCCTGAGTTCAGCAGGAGAGCCGCCACTCTCTGTGACCTGCAGGATGCCCCTGCTTATATGTCACCCCTACAGGGTGACTTTAGCCCCTTGGGGGGGGGCCCCTCCGGCGAAGAGGATTTCACGTGGGAATGCGAATCCCCACTCCCCTGTGTCGATCTCACACCAACGTCAAACCAGAAGTCTGGGATTTTATTTTTATAAGTTGCCTACAGCCACTGAGAGTGATTGGGTGGCTATATAAATTTTCTAAAATAAATAAATAAATAGCTTTAATTGTATTTGTTAGGTTTTATAGCCTAACTTTAATTTCTGTAATTTCTGCCCATCCTGTACAATTGGGCAGCCTGCTCCAATGTATAGGCCCCATCTATTAAATAAGGCAGAGGTCCACAACCTGTGGGCCACAGCCCACTGGGTCGTGTGAGTAGCTGGCTGATGTGCATGCATGTGTGCATGTGCAAACCCCCACTTGTGCAGGCATTGCCGTGAGCATCGTGGGTGCTCACAGCCCCACTTGAGTAAGCACTCATAGCCTCACTCGCATGGACACTCACAGCCCATTCATGTGAGCGTCACCACGAGCATCGCAGGTACTTGCAGCCCCTTGTGCAAGTGTCCTCATGGGTGCTCACAGTCTCACTTGCACAAGCAATGGGTGTTCACGCATGTGCACACACCTGCCCCTCCCACAAAACCATCCCCTTTCCCCCCTCCTCCCACTCTGGGCCACCAACCCAGAAAGGTTGGGGAACTCTGAAATAAGGTCATGTCATGGAACTAGGAAACAGGTCTTTTCTATCGTAGCACTTGCCCTTGGCTACAACAGTCCCCTGAGATTCGTCTGGCCTCAAAGTGTGACATGTTCAAAACAAATCTTAAAAGTGGCACTTCCTGCAGGCCTTGGGTTAAGAATTGGGCTGCAAGTCTTGCGGGCCGCATTATTTTTAGAATGATTGATTAGGCTTTTTCTTTATGCCTATGGTTTTATTTGTATTTTTTTATTTATGATGTTATTATTGTGTGCTGCCCAGAGTCATGATGGAGATGGGCAGCCTTATTAAATAAATAAACATTAAAAAATAATAAAGATTCTGCTAACCTTCAAGGCCTTTCTCCTATGCCCTCTACAACTATAGAAATCTATAATTGCTAAGTGACCTCAGTGCAACTTGTCTTTCTGTTTATTTTCACAGAATCATAAGCAGTACAAATAATAGCACATCTGTACAATAAAACCATCCATCCTATTTGAAAACCTTTGCTTGCTACATTAGCTATCAACAGATAGTCCTCGATTTACAACAGTTCATTTAGTGACCATTCAAAGTTACAACGGCACTGAAAAAGTGACTTATGGCTGTTTTTCACACTTATGACTGTCACAGCATCCCCATGGTCACATGACTCCTTCCATTCCCCACTATCCTGTCAGAGCTGAAGAAGCTTCTTGGATGAGAAGCGAAACATCTTCAAATAAAAAACAAGTCCAGTTGCCTCCAGAAAAAGCATCTTTAGGACAACCACGACCTGGATGACTGAGAATCTCTACAGACTTTTAGCTATACAATTTGGGATGAACACCCTTTGAATG